>MU778178.1:6335-18226 GCA_026770625.1 Nicotiana glauca
GAAATGCGAGATTCTAGTTCGCATTTGCGAACTCCCTTCAGCTACATAAGGTTCGCATTTGCGACCTTTCAAGTCGCATTTGCGACAGTCCAGATTTGGGAAATGCGAGCAAAACGATCGTATTTGCGATCATCATGCTGGAGACAAGGTTTCGCATTTGCGAATATTGCATCGCATTTTCGATGACCACTAGCTCGCATTTGCGAGAATTTCAATTGCATTTGCGAAAATCACAGAAGCCTTATACCAGATTTTACAAAATTGAGAAATGCAATCCGATGCCTATCCAAAACTCACCCGAGCCCTCGGTGCTCCAAACCAAACATGCACACAACCTCAAAAATATCCTACGGACTTACTCTTGCGATCAAATCGCCAAAATAACGTCAACATCAATGAATCAAGCCTAAAAATTATCATTTTCATTTCAAACTTAATAAACTTCCCACTTTAGCTATTTAGGTCCGAAACACGTCAAATGACGTCCGATTTCGACCAAACTTTACAAAAAGCGCTTAACACATATTTAAGACTTGTACCGGGCATCAAAACCAAAATACGAGCCCGATACTATCAATTTTTTATCAAATTTTATTTTCATTTTCCTTAAACATTTTCAGAAAACAATTTCATGGAATAATTCATTCCTCGGGCCTGGGACCTCGAAATTCGATTCCGGGCATACGCCCAAGTTCCATATTTTTTTACGGACCCTCAGGGACTGTCAAATCACGGGTCCGGGTCCGGGTCCGGGTCCGTTTACCAAAAATGTTGACCGAAGTCAACCTTAATCATATTAATATTAAAATTCTTCAAAGTTTTTTACAGAATTCACATATTTCAACATAAAAGCTTTTCGGTTACGCGCCCGGACTGCGCACGCAAATTAAGGCAACTAAAAGTGAGGTTTTCAAGTCCTCGGCAGCGTAGAAAAGAGGGAAATCCGGTGATGACCCTTTGGGTCGTCACATTCTCCACCTCTAAAACAACCGTTCGTCCTCGAACGGACAAAAGAAAGAAGTACCTGAGTCAGGAAATAGATGAGGATAACGTTTCCGCATATCGGACTCGGACTCCCAGGTCGATGCCTCAGGAGGCTGACCTCTCCACTGAACACGCACTGAAGGAAAACTCTTCGACCTCAACTGTCGAACCTGCCGGTCTAGAATAGCTACCGGCTCCTCCTCGTAGGACAGATCCTTATCCAACTGGATAGTGCTGAAATATAACACGTGGGTAGGATCGCCGTGATAACTCTGAAGCATAGACACATGAAACACTGGATGCACGGCTGACAAGCTAGGTGGCAAGGCAAGTCTATAAGCCACCTCTCCCATACGATCTAGAATCTCAAATGGGCCAATGAACCTAGGGCTAAGCTTGCCCTTCTTCCTGAATCTCATCACGCCTTTCATAGGCGACACTCGGAGCAAGACCCGCTCACCAACCATGAAAGCTAAATCTCAAACCTTACGATCCGCATAACTCTTTTGCCGCGACTGAGCCGAACGAAGCCTGTCCTGAATGATCTTGACCTTATCCAAGGCCTCATGAACTAAATCTGTACCCAATAACCGAGCCTCTCCCGGCTCAAACCATCCGACTGGAGACCGACATCGCCTACTATACAACGCCTCATATAGAGCCATCTGAATGCTGGACTGGTAGCTGTTGTTGTAGGCGACTCTGCTAAAGGCAAAAACTGGTCCCAAGAGCCTCCAAAATCAATGACACAGGCTCGGAGCTTATCCTCCAATATATGAATATTCCTCTCAGACTGGTCGTCCGTCTGAGGATGGAACGCTGTGCTCAATTGAACTTGGGTGCCCAACTCCTACTGTATTGCTCTCCAGAAGCACGAGGTAAACTGCGTAACCCGGTCCGAAATGATAGATGCCGGAACTCCATGAATGCGAACAATCTCTCGGATGTAGATCTCAGCTGACCTCTCCGATGAATAGGTGGCTGCAACAGGAATAAAATACGTTGACTTGGTCAGACTATCAACAATGACCCAAATAGCATCAAACTTCTTCTGAGTCACCGGAAGTCCAGTAACGAAATCCATGGTAATCCTCTCCCACTTCCACTCAGGAAGCTCGATCCTCTGAAACGCACCACCAGGCCTCTGATGCTCATACTTGACCTACTGACAATTCAAACACCTAGCCACATATGCAACAATATCTTTCTTCATCCTACGCTACCAATAATGCTGCCGCAAGTCCTAATACATCTTCGCAGCGCCCGGGTGAATAGAATACCGCGAACTATGGGCCTCCGCTAAGATCAACTCTTGAATCCCATCGACATTGGGCACACAAACTCGCCCTTGCAACCTCAAAACACCATCATCATCTAAAGTCACCTTTGTGGCACCTCCCCGCTGCACCGTGTCTCTCAGGACACACAACTGGGGATCATCAAACTGCCGATCATGGATACACTCCAATAATGAAGAGCGAGCGACCGTGCAAGCTAACACTCCGCTAGGCTCAGATATGTCCAACCTCACAAATCGATTAGCCAAGGCCTGTATATCCAAAGCAAGCGGTCTCTGGCTTACCGGAATATAAGCAAGACTACCCATGCTGGCGGACTTCCTACTCAAAGCATCGGCCACCATGTTGGCTCTCCCCGGGTGGTACAAAATAGTAACATCATAATCTTTCAACAACTCCAACCACCTCCTCTTCCTCAAATTCAACTCCTTTTGCTTGAACAAGTACTGAAGGCTCTTGTGATCCGTGTACACCTCGCACGTAACACCATATAAGTAATGCCTCCAAATCTTCAAAGCATGAACAATGGCTGCCAACTCTAGATCATGGACCGGATAATTCTTCTCGTGGATCTTCAATTGCCTCAAAGCATAAGCTATGACTCTGCCATCCTGCATCAATACTGCACCAAGCCCAATACGGGAAGCATCACAATAAACTGTATAAGTCCCTGAACCTGTAGGCAAAACCAATATCAGTGTTGTAGTCAGAGCTGTCTTGAGCTTCTGAAAGCTCTCCTCACACTCGTCTGACCACCTGAACTAGGCACCCTTCTGGTTTAATCTGGTCATCGGGGCTACTATAGATGAAAACCCCCTCCACGAACCGACGGTAATAACCTGCTAACCCCAAGAAACTCTGAATCTCGGTCGCTGAAGCTGGTCGCGGCCAATTCTTGACTGCCTCAATCTTCTTCGGGTCCACCTGAATACCCTCTGCTGATACAACATGACCCAGAAAAGCAACTGAACTCAACCAGAACTCGCACTTCGAGAACTTAGCATACAACTAACTATCCTTCAGAGTTTGAACCACTCTAAGGTGCTGCTCGTGCTCCTCCTGGCTGCGGGAGTACACCAGAATATTATCAATAAAGACTATCACGAACAAATCTAGATAAGGCCTGAATACAAGGTTCATCAACTCCATAAATGCTGCCGGGGCATTGGTCAACCCGAATGACATGACCAAAAACTCATAATGCCCATACTGAGTGCGAAATGCTGTCTTAGGGACATCAGACGTCCTAATCCTCAGCTGATGGTAACCAGATCTCAAATCTATCTTTGAAAACACCTTCGCACCCTGAAGCTGGTCAAACAAATCATCAATCCTCAGTAGTGGGTACTTGTTCTTTATCGTCACCTTGTTCAATTGCCGGTAGTCAATGCACATCCTTATCGATCCATCCTTTTTCTTCACAGATAACACCGGTGCACCCAAAGGAGAAATGCTAGGCTTGATAAACCCTTCTCTAGAAAATCTTGCAACTGGTCCTTTAACTCCTTCAACTATGGCAGGGCCATGCGATACGGCGAAATAGAAATGGGCTGCGTGCCTGGGGCCAGATCAATACAGAGATCAATATCCCTGTCGGGCGGCATACCTGGCTGGTCTGAAGGGAAAACCTCTGGGAACTCCCGAACAATAGGAATAGAGTCAATAGAAGGAACCTCTGTGCTGGAATCGCGAACATATGCCAAATAAGCCAAACACCCCTTCTCGACCATGCGTCGAGCCTTAACATATGAAATAACACTGCGGGTGGCATGTCCTGGGGTCCCTCTCCACTCCAATCGGGGCAAATCTGGCAAAGCCAAGGTCACGGTCTTGGCGTGACAATCCAAGATAGCATGATACAGGGACAACCAATCCATCCCCAATATCACATCAAAATCTACCATGTCTAAAAGCAATAAATCAACACGGGTCTCAAGACCCTCAAATACTACTACACATGAACGATGAACTCGGTCAACCACTATAGAATCACCCACTGGTATAGATACATAAACAGGGATACCCAAAGCGTCACTAGGTATAGCCAAGTAGGGTGCAAAATAAGACAACACGTATGAATACGTAGACCCAGGGTCAAATAGCACTGAAGCATCCCTATCACAGACCAGAATAGTACCTGTAATAACAGCATCTGAAGACTCAGCCTCTGGCCTGGATTGCAAGGATAACACCGGGGCTGGGCCCCACCTCCCTGAACCATGTCTCTAGGACGATCGTCTACTGGCTAACCTCTACCTCTGCCGGTCCAAGCTCCACCTCTACGGTCCCTACCTCCACCTCTATGATCCTTACCCCGCGAGCTGTGGATCGCCTACTGCCTGAATCATGGGGCGAGGATTCTGCTGCTGAGAGCTGCCTGAGGCTCGAGGGCAAAACCTGACAATGTGACCGGGGTCACCACAACCATAACAAGACCTCTGCTGCTACGACTGCTGGCCTTGTCGACCTGAATGTCCTCCCCTAAAGCTCTGTAGTGGGGGTGCACTGATAGGCTGCTGATCTGAATAATGCTGCTGAGAACCACCACCGCCTGGAGTACCATGAGAAACCTGGAGCGCTGACTGAAAGGGCCTCGGTGAATGACCTCTGCCATAAGAATCCCTACCTCCAGACGAGGTACCACTGAACCTACCAGAATGGCGAGGCCTCTTATCCGACATCTGACCACCTCCCCGCGCGAGGGCCATATCAACTCTGCGGGCCGCATTGGCCGCCTCCTGAAAGGAAATATCACTACCAGCTCCCATAGCCATCTGGAGACGGATCGACTGAATCAATCCATCAATAAATCTTCGGACCCTCTCTCGCTCTGTGGGGAGTATCACAATAGCATGGCATGCCAAGTCAATAAATCGAGTCTCATACTGTGTGACTGTCATGGAGCCCTGCTGGAGGCGCTCAAACTGCTTACGAAGTGCCTCCCGCTGAGTGACTGGGAGAAACTTCTCCAAAAATAACTCCGCGAACTGATCCCATGTCAAAGCTGGAGACCCTACTGGTCTAGATAGGCAATAATCCCTCCACCAAGTCTTGGCGGATCCTGCAAGCCGAAAGGTAGCAAAATCGACCCCATTGGTCTCTACTATACCCATGGTCCTAAGGATCTCATGACAGTTGAATAAGAAATCATGTGGATCCTCTGATGAAGCACCGCTGAATGTGGTGGTAAAGAGCTTGGAGAACCGATCAAGTCTCCACAAAGCATCCGAAGACATAGCCGCTCCATCGCTGGCCTGGGCTGTAATACCTGGCTGAGCTGCCACAGCTGGCTGAACCACTGGGACATGAGTCTGGGGAGCTACCTGCTCCGGAGTATGTGTAGCAGGAGTCTAAACCCCTCCTCCAGCCTGAGAAGTGGCTGGTGCTTTTGGCAGCAGACCGGCTCTAGTGTCACTCTCCATAAAGCCTGCCAATCTGACTAGAGCGTCCTGAAGATCCGGGGTGACCATGACCCCTCCTGGGATCTGAGCTGGGCCCATCGGAGCTGCTGGGGCTAGAACCTCCTCATCGTAATCAACATGAGGCTCCACCTCTGGGACTGTTGCCCGGGGCTGAGCTCTGTCCCTGCCTCGGCCTCTGGCACGGCCTCGGCCTCTGCCCCTCGCAGGAGCTACTGCTGGGGGCTCGGGCTGCTGCACGGTAGAAGAGGAAGCACGTGTTCTCGCCATCTGCGAAAGAACAGAGTAGACAGACAATCAGTATTTGAGGAACACAATCGCACGAAAAGAAAGAACAAAAGTGAAACTTTTCCTAACTCCGTAGCCTCTGGGGGATAAATACAGACGTCTCCGTACCGATCCCTCAAACTCTACCAATTTTGTCCGTGAGTAGCGAGACCTATGTAACCTAGTGCTCTGATACCAACTTGTCATGACCCGGATTTCCCACCATCGAGAGTCGTGATGGTGCCTACTGTTGGAGCTAGCCAAGCCAAACATTTAAACCTTTTTGGATAACTACACAATATTAATGACAATAATAAACCTTTAAATAAAAGCGGAAGTCTTTTATAACAAAAATAACTGAAAATCCAGAATGCGGAAGCTTAGCTTTTCACTACCCAAGACTGGAGTCGCTATCTCACGAACTACTAATGAATGCTACAAACAAGTCTGAATAGAAAAAAAAATATACAGTGTCTGTCTCGGTACTATGAAAACAAACAGAAGATATAGAAAGGGACTCCGGCCTGCGAACGCCAGCTAGGCTACCTCGTAGTCCCTGGACTGAAGTCAGCTCCCACTCAATGTGCTACTGCTGTGGTCCAAAAGCTGCTCTGGTACCGTAATCTGTGCAAAAAGCACAGAAGTGTAGCATCAGCACAACCGACCCCATGTGCTGGTAAGTGCCTGGCCTAACCCCGGCGAAGTAGTGACGAGACTAGATAGGACTACTAAATCAACCTATGCACTTCTATTAATATATATGTGCAATAAAAGGAAAGAATACCAATACTAAACAGTTAAAAGGGAGGGAAGCATGCTATGGGGTAGTACAATCCAGAAAATAAAAGTCATCAACTTAAATAAGAAACAGGGCACAACAATAATTAACAAAAACAAGGAATCCAACAGTTGCACGGCATCAACCTTTGTGCTTTTACTCTTATACTCACCCAAAGTAATCGAATAAAATGCATGGCATCACCCTTCGTGCTTTCCTCACATAACTCTCATTTCATAGCACGGAATGATCCCTCATGCAAATACAATCAAATCGGAGCACGGAATGTCCCTTCGTGCATAAATACTCAAAACATGGCACGGAATGACCCTTCGTGCAAATATAATCAAAACATGGCACGGAATGACCCTTCGTGCAATATAATCAAAACATGGCACGGAATGATCCTTCGTGCAATATAATCAAAACATGGTACGGAATGACCCTTCGTGCAATATCACTCTTGCTCACCCAAACAGCAATCACAACCAAACGGACGAGGGAATAATAAAAAATGTCCCAGCAAGGGAAAATACAATTAAACAACTAAATCCCGGCAAGGGAGCAATAACAATAACTTTCACATCCCGGCAAAGGAGATAATCATTATACTCAAACCATCCCGGCAAGGGATTAATCACATCTCTTTCCAATTATTTCATTTCTTGCTCGATAGTATTTTTATCGTTTGAGCCAACGCTCCAAAGAATTCACAATTCATAAGTTATCCTCAAACTCTTCACATTATGTAGAAAATCATTAATTAGCTTGGAAGAGTCCAAAAGTATACAAAACAAGTACCAACAAAGACCCACGGTCATGCTAGATACCGGTGTATAGATACTCGTTACCATGTCTATACACCGTACTCGATCATTTAGCAAATAAAAATTAATAATACTCTAATCCTATTCCCTCAAGCCAAAGTTAGATCAAACACTTACCTCAAATGCTCCAAAAATCCACTCAAGCCACTAGTATAGCTTTACCCCTCGAATTCACCACAAAACCGCTCAAATCTAATCACAAATTACTTGAATATATCAACAAGTGCTAATTGAATCAACTTGAATGCATGAAAATAAATTTTCCAAAGTTTTACTCAAAAATTCCCAAAATGCCCCCGGGCCCACATGGTCAAAACCCGAGGTTCGAACCAAAGCACGGTTACCCATTCCCCCACGAGTTCATATCTATGATTTGTTTTGAAATCGGACCTCAAATTGAGGTCCAAATCTCCAATTTTAAGAAAACCTAGGTTCTACCCAAAATCCCCATTTTCACCCCTGAAAAACCTTGATTTTAAGATGAAAACATGATAAATGATGTTAAAGATTGAAGAAATTAAGTGAAAATCATCTTACAAATAAATTGGAGAAGGAAGGGTTCTTGAAAAATCGCCAATGGGTGTTTGGGTTTGAGAGATATGAAAAAATGAGGCTTAAAATCGTCTAAGTATGAAAATTGCAGGTTGCAGATATGGGAATTGTGAACCCAGCAGGCTTGGGAAATGCGAGATTCTAGTTCGCATTTGCGAACTCCCTTCAGCTACATAAGGTTCGCATTTGCGACCTTTCAAGTCGCATTTGCGACAGTCCAGATTTGGGAAATGCGAGCAAAACGATCGTATTTGCGATCATCATGCTGGAGACAAGGTTTCGCATTTGCGAATATTGCATCGCATTTTCGATGACCACTAGCTCGCATTTGCGAGAATTTCAATTGCATTTGCGAAAATCACAGAAGCCTTATACCAGATTTTACAAAATTGAGAAATGCAATCCGATGCCTATCCAAAACTCACCCGAGCCCTCGGTACTCCAAACCAAACATGCACACAACCTCAAAAATATCCTACGGACTTACTCTTGCGATCAAATCGCCAAAATAACGTCAACATCAATGAATCAAGCCTAAAAATTATCATTTTCATTTCAAACTTCATAAACTTCCCACTTTAGCTATTTAGGTCCGAAACACGTCAAATGACGTCCGATATCGACCAAACTTTACAGAAAGCGCTTAACACATATTTAAGACTTGTACCGGGCATCAAAACCAAAATACGAGCCCGATACCATCAATTTTTGATCAAATTTCATTTTTATTTTCCTTAAACATTTTCAGAAAACAATTTCATGGAAAAATTCATTCCTCGGGCCTGGGACCTCGAAATTCGATTCCGGGCATATGCCCAAGTCCCATATTATTCGACGGACCCTTCAGGACCGTCAAATCACGGGTCCGGGTCCGTTTACCGAAAATGTTGACCGGAGTCAACCTTAATCATATTAATATCAAAATTCTTCAAATTTTTTACAGAATACACATATTTCAACATAAAAACTTTTCGGTTACGCACTCAGATTGTGCACGCAAATTGAGGTAACTAGAATTGAGGTTTTCAAGGCTTCGAAAGTACGGAAAAGAGAGAAATCTGGTGATGACCCTTTGGGTCGTCACATTATAAAAGCATAAATAAAATATTAAATTATAAAAATAACATTGTAATATTAAACATAATAATTCACAATAAAAGGATATGATATAAATTCTAGACATTAGTCTTGTAATCCTATTAGTTTTAAGACATAATACTACACGTTAGAAATCTTGTATAATTAACTTTATGATTTCTATTAGTATAATTATTTTCGGACATAAATATGTATAATACTACATGTTAGCATGTAAACCTAATAACTTTGGGAACGTGCTAGATTTTCTATTAGTATAATCACTTTCGGGATATAAACATACTTTTAGCTTTTATTATAAAAGCATGATTAAAATGTCGGATTGCAAAAATAATCTTTTAATATTAAGAATAATAACTCACAATAAAAGGATATGATCAGAATTCTAGACGTAGTCTTGTAATCATATTTGATTGAGGACATAATACTACCCGTTAGAAATTTTGTATAATTAGCTTTAGGATTTCTATTAATATAATTATTTTCGGGCATAAATATATATAATATTACATGTTAGCATGTAAACCTAATAATATTAAGAACGTGCTAAATTTTCTATTAATATAATCACTTTCGGGATATAGACATACTTTTAGCATAATTATCCATAGCAAAAAGTACCCTCCATTATACACAAAAAGTCTAACGTATAATGGAGATCGTGGTATATTTCACGTGATCTATAACAATATAATTAAAAAATAAATTTTTAATCATGTAATCCTATTACTTAGATATATTTCTTAAAAACTCGTATTACTAATTTAATTTTAAAATATATTATAATATTATATTACTAATATAATTTGATAATGCATTATATTGTTCAAATCCATTTAGAAAAAAGAGAGTTTATATCTATCAATATCTTTTATATTATTATAAAAATATAAATATAATATTAATAGACCGAAATAGCCATAAAATATTAAACAAGATAACTCATAGGAAAAGGACATAACTGTAGTAACTTATTTTTTGGACTATAATACCTTCTATGTTAATTTTTTTAATATTTAATATTTTAAAATTAAATAAATTTTGTCTATTACATTCTTATTAAAAATATGTAGGATGGTTTAGTAAAATTAATTTCATACGAATCTTCCATATTGGAAATACATTCCCACTCAATAATGTTCAACACCAAGAATGACAAAATTAATATTAAATTGAATGAATAAAACGTTGAAATTGAGAAAGAAATATCCCCCACAATATTTTTATACTATATTTGAATTGTTTTCCTACTCAAATAGTTTTTTTCTTATCAATTTTCGTGTAATATTATTAATTATTAAACAAATAAAAAATATTTACAAATATAAAGTGAGAAAAGGAAAGAAAAAAGGTTGGTAAGAGTCAATACCATTAATGATTCTGCAAATATAAAGATCTAAAAATGGAATGTTGTAACGACCCGGTCGGTCGTTTTTGAAATTTACGCCCCGATCCTCCATTAACTGCTTTCCCTAAGTTCATTTCTACTATTTTGTTTTGCCGGAACGTTCGGTATTAGGATTTGGAGTGTTTTGGGACACTTAGTCCCTAAATGAGAGCTTAAGAGTTGAAAAATGGTCCGGATTCGGAGTAGTGTGAAGACGACCTCGGAATAAAAATTCGATGGTTCCATTAGCTCCGTTAGGTGATTTCGGGGTTGGGAGCGTGTTCGGAATGTTATTTGGAGGTCCGTAGCTCTTTTAAGCTTTAAATGCCGAAGTTTGAATTTTTGAAGTTTCCGGTCCGATAGTGAGTTTTTGATCCGAGGGTCGGAATTGAATTTCGGAAGTTTCTGTAGTTCCGCCATATCATTTGGGACGTGTGTGCAAAATTTCAGGTCATTCGGATGAGGTTTGGTTAGGTTTTTGATCGAAAGCGTATTTGGTTAGAATTTGAAGTTCTTAGGCTTGAATCGTTGATTTAATCGGGTTTCCGGCGTTGTTCTTGGTGATTTAAGGATTGGTACAAGTTCGAATAAGGTATTAGATGGTATTGGTATTTTTGGTTGGGGTCCCAGGGGTACCGGGATAATTTCGGATGCTCAACGGGTTATTTTAGGAAGTTAGAAGGAAAATTTGCAGCAGCTTCTGTTGTTTTCGCTTTTGCAGCTTGGGAACCGTAGAAGCGGTTCCGCAGAAGCGGCCTTTGCGCCGCAGAAGCGATTTAGCTTCTCCTCCTCTGAGACCGCAGAAGCGGTCTGTTATCCGCATAAGCGGAGCCGCAGAAGCGGCTTTGAAGCCGCATAAGCGGAGTCGCAGGAGCGACCTTGGTACCGCAGAAGCGGAATATTTTCCGCTGAAGCGTAGTCGCAGAAGCGGCTTTTGGTCCGCAAAAGGGGAAGCTTGATCCCTCAGCAAAAAATGCAAAAGCGGCTTATTTTCCGCAGAAGCGGAACCGCTTAAGCGGTTCCTGGATTGCAGAAGCGGAAATGCCTGGGCAGTACTTAATATTTTCAAAACGAGGGTTCTTCCATTTTTATCAAAAACAATAGCTAGAGAGCTCGATTTTGGGAGATTTTTCGAGGGATTTTCAGAGGCAACGATTGGGTAACGATTCCTTACTCCCTTATGATTAATACTCACTAATCTAACCTCAAATTTAACTTTAATTTCGGATTTTTAAATGAAAATTGGGGTAAAGTTCTTAGACCTAATTGTGAGGATTTGAG
>MU778178.1:22243-34690 GCA_026770625.1 Nicotiana glauca
CAGGTTACCATCAGTTGAAGATTCGGGAGCCAGATATCCCGAAGACTGCTTTTAGGACTCGGTATGGTCATTACGAGTTCCTTGTTATGTCTTTTGGGCTGACTAATGCCCTGGCAGCTTTTATGCATTTGATGCACAACGTATTCAGGCCATATCTTGATACATTTGTAATTGTTTTTATTGATGATATTCTGGTATATTCTCGGAGTCGGGAAGATCATGAGCAGCACCTGAGGGTAGTGCTTCAGACTCTGAGGGAGAGGATATTGTATGCAAAGTTTTCCAAATGTGAGTTCTGGCTGAGTTCTATGGCATTCCTAGGCCACGTGGTGTCGTGTGAGGGCATTCGTGTGGATCCGAGGAAGGTGGAGGCCGTGCAGAGTTGGCCCAGGCCCTTTTCAACTATTGAGATCCGTAGTTTCCTTGGCTTGGTGGGTTATTACCGTCGTTTTGTGGAGGGGTTCTCATCGATCGCGGCTCTTATGACTAGATTGACCCAGAAGGGT
Source organism: Nicotiana glauca (assembly GCA_026770625.1). Taxonomy (NCBI): domain Eukaryota; kingdom Viridiplantae; phylum Streptophyta; class Magnoliopsida; order Solanales; family Solanaceae; genus Nicotiana; species Nicotiana glauca. The sequence goes on from MU778178.1 coordinate 22,750, forward strand.
GCCCCATTTCAGTGGACAGAGGAGTGTGAGGAGAGCTTCCAGAAGCTCAAGACAGCTTTGACTTCAGCCCCAATCTTGATGTTGCCTACCGGTTCGGGGTCCTATACAGTTTATTGTGATGCCTCACGGGTTGGACTTGGAGCGGTATTGATGCAGGACGGTAGGGTGATTGCCTACGCGTCCCGACAGTTGAAGGTGCATGAAAAGAACTACCCTGTCCACGATCTTGAGTTAGCTGCCATTGTTCACGCCTTGAAGATCTGGCGTCATTATTTGTATGGGGTGCCTTGTGAGATCTACACTGACCATCGGAGTTTGCAGCACTTGCTTAAACAAAAGGACCTGAATATGCGTCAGAGGATATGGTTAGAGTTGTTAAAGGATTATGATATTACCATTCTTTATCACCCGGGCAAGGCCAATGTGGTCGCCGACGCCTTGAGTCACCGGGCGGAGAGTTTGGCATATCTACCAGCCTTAGAGAAACCTATGGCGATGGATGTTCAGGCTTTAGCCAGGTAGTTCGTGAGATTGGATCTTTCAGAGCCCAGTCGGGTTCTAGCTTGTGTGGTTTCTCAGTCTTCCCTATTTGATCGCATCAGGGAGCGGCAGTTTGATGACCCTTATTTGCTTGTCCTTCAGGACAGAGTTCGGCGAGGTGATGCCCAAGATGTTACCATCGGGGATGATGGAGTGTTGAGAATGCAGGTTCGGATTTGTGTGCCCAATGTAGATGATCTTCGAGAGCTGATTCTAGCTGAGGCCCATAGTTCGCGGTATTCCATCCATTCGGGTGCCGCGAAGATGTATCAGGACTTGAAGCAGCACTACTGGTGGAGGCGGATGAAGAAGGATATAGTTGACTACGTGTCTAGATGCCTCAACTGCCAGCAGGTGAAGTATGAACACTAGCATCCGGGTGGTTTGCTGCAGCAGATTGAGATCCCAGAGTGGAAATGGGAGCGTATCACCATGGATTTCGTATTTGGGCTCCCACGGACCGTGAGGAAGTTTGATTCTATTTGGTTCATTGTGGACCGGCTGACCAAATCCGCTCATTTCATACCTGTGTACACCACTTATTCATCGGAGCGATTGGCAGAGATCTATATCAGGGAGATCTTCCGGTTGCATGGTATTCCGGTGTCTATTATCTCAGACAGAGGCACTCAGTTTACATCACGGTTCTAGAGAGCCGTGCAGCAGGAGTTAGGGACTCGAGTGGAGTTGAGCACGGCATTCCACCCCCAGACGGATGGACATTCCGAGCGCACTATTAAGATTTTGGAGGATATTCTCCGTGCGCGCGTGATTGAGTTTGGAGGGTAATGGACCCTTTCCTGCCACTGGCGGAGTTTGCTTATAACAACAGCTATCAGTCCAGCATTCAGATGGCGCCGTATAAGGCCTTATATGGTAGGAGATGTAGATCCCCAGTGGGTTGGTTCGAGACGGGTGAGGCTAGTTATTGGGTATAGAGATGGTTCAGGATGCAATGGAGAAGGTTAAAATGATTCAGGACAGACTCTGTGCGGCCCAGTCCGGACAAAAGAGTTATACGGACAAGAAGGTTCGTGATGTGGCATATATGGTTGGCGAGCGGGTTTTGCTTCGGGTCTCGCCTATGAAGGGCGTCATGAGGTTTGGAAAGTAGGGGAAGCTGAGTCCGAGATTCATTGGGCCTTTTGAGATATTGAGGCGAGTTGGGGAAGTTGCTTATGAGCTTGCCTTACCTCCCAGCCTAGCCGGAGTTCATCCGGTATTTCATGTTTCGATGCTCCGGAGATATTATGGTGACCCATCGCACGTGTTGGATTTCAGTTCAGTCCAGCTGGATAAGGATCTATCTTATGTTGAGGAGCCAGTGTCCATTTTGGATAGGCAGATCAGAAAGTTGAGGTCAAAGAACATCGCTTCAGTGAAGGTCCAATGGCGGGGTCATCCGGCTGAGGAGGCAACTTGGGAAATCGAGCAGGATATGCGCAGCCAGTACCCTCATCTTTTTGCTACTTCAGGTATGTTCTCTATGCTCGTTCGAGGACGAACGAATGTTTAAGTGTAGGAGGATGTAATGACCCGGCCGGTCGTTTTTGGAATTTACGCCCCGATCCCCCATTAAATGCTTTCCCAAAGTTCATTTCTGCTATTTTGTTTTGCCAGAACGTTCGGTATTAGGATTTGGAGTGTTTTGGGACACTTAGTCCCTAAATGAGAGCTTAAGAGTTGAAAAATGGTCCGGATTCGGAGCAGTGTGAAGACGACCTTGGAATGGAAATCCGATGGTTCCATTAGCTCCGTTAGGTGATTTCGGCGTTGGGAGCATGTTCGGAATGTTATTTGGAGGTCCGTAGCTCTTTTAGGCTTTAAATGCCGAAGTTTGAATTTTTGAAGTTTACGGTCCGATAGTGAGTTTTTGATCCGAGGGTCGGAATTGATTTCCGGAAGTTGCTGTAGTTCCGCCATGTAATTTGGGACGGGTGTGCAAAATTTCAGGTCATTCGGACGAGGTTTGGTTAGGGTTTTGATCGAAAGCATATTTGGTTAGAATTTAAAGTTCTTAGGCTTGAATCCTTGATTTAATCGGGTATCCGGTGTTGTTCTTTGTGATTTAAGGATTGGTACAAGTTCGAATAAGGTATTAGGTGGTATTGGTGTTTTTAGTTGGGGTCCCGGGGGTGCCGGGATGATTTCGAATGCTCAACGGGTTATTTTTGGAAGTTAGAAGGAAAATTTGTAGCAGCTTCTGTTGTTTTCGCTTCTGCGGCTTGGGAACCGCAGAAGCGGTTCCAGAGAAGCGGCCTTTGCGCCGCAGAAGCGATTTAGCTTCTCCTCCTTTGAGACCGCAGAAGCGGTCTGTTACCGCATAAGCGGAGCCGCAGAAGCGGCTTTGAAGCCTCATAAGCGGAGTCGCAGGAGCGACCTTGGTACCGTAGAAGCGGAATATTTTCCGCTGAAGCGTAGTCGCAGAAGCGGCTTTTGGTCCGCTTTTGAACCCTCAGCAAAAGACGTAAAAATGGCTTATTTTCCGCAGAAGCGAAATCGCTTTAGCGGTTCCTGAACCGCAGAAGCGGAAATGCCTGGGCAGTACTTAATATTTTCAAAACGAGGGTTCTTCCATTTTTATCAAAAACAATAGCTAGAGAGCTCGTTTTTGGGAGATTTTTCGAGAGATTTTCAGAGGCAATGATTGGGTAACGATTCCTTACTCCCTTATGATTAATACTCACTAATCTAACCTCAAATTCAACTTTAATTTCGGATTTTTGAATGAAAATTGGGGTAAAGTTCTTAGACCTAATTGTGAGGATTTGAGGGGGCATTTGACCTCCGATTTTGGAGATTTGTATATGGTTAGACTCGTGAGAGTACGAGGGTTCCGAAAATGTAAAAATTATTCGATTCCGAGAAGTTGGCTGGAGGGACATTTTGGTCATTTTACCTATTTTTGTGCCCTAGTTTTGATTTTATTAGTGGAATCAGCTAATTGTAATATTATTTACAATATGAAATTGAATTGAATAGATTTGGGCCATTTAGAGTCGGGTACTCGTGGCAAGGGCATCGTTCCCTAGTTGATTTTGCATCGGTTCGAGGTAAATAGCTTGCCTAACCTTGTGTGGGGGACCTTTTCCCTTAGAACTTCTTATGTGTTGACTTACATGCCTTGTACGCGAGGTGAAAAGTGTGTACTTGTGCAAATTGTTGAAAATTCACTTTACTTGAAATGCTCAAACTGTGTTTTTCTCCGTTATTTGATTGACTTCAATGCAAGATTTAAAATTGTGTTAGTTATAAAAACATGACTAGATAGAACTTACTGCTTAATTGCTTAATTGCCTTAATTGAAATTTACGTGAAGCATGTTAGGCCAGAATTTAACTGTTACTTGTATTTGTGTATTTCTTTCTTTGAATATCTTCCCGACTTGGTTGTGTTTTTACATTGGGACTACGGGTTCAATTTCCGGGAGATCCTTGCTATTGATATTATGGACTACGGGTTCAATTCCCGGGAGATCCTTGCTATTGATATTGTGGACTACGGGTTCAATTCCCGGTAGATCCTTGCTATTGATATTATGGACTACGGGTTTGATTCCCGGGAGATCCTTGCTACTGATATTATGGACTACGGGTTCGATTTCCGGGAGATCCTTGCTATTGATATTATGGACTACGGGTTCAATTTCCGGGAGATCCTTTGCTACTGATATGATGGACTACGGGTTTAATTCCTGGGAGATCCTAGATATTTAAATGAGATGGTCTACGGGTTAAATTCCCGGGAGATCCAAATGGACAGTTGAGGAGTACTTGTTGTGTTATTTTCCCTACTTAGCTTAAATTGTCATTGACTTGTAGCTTCTATCCTGTTTTATTGTTATTTCAGATAAATTCATGATTTACACTGCTTATTATTGTTATTATATTTTATTCTCAGTAGGGCCCTGACCTTCCTCGTCACTACTCAACCGAGGTTAGGCTTGGCACTTACTGAGTACCGCTGTGGTGTACTCATGCCTCTTCTGCGCATGTTTTTCATGTGCAGATCCAGGTACTTCTGGTCGGACTTTCTATCAGTGATCCAGGCGATACATTCGGAGACTTGAGGTATATTCTGCCGCGTCCGCAGACCGAAGAGTCTCCTTCTACTCTATCTTATAGTTAGCAGATCCATTTGATGTGATCAGTTGTGTAGACATTTCTGGATGTTAGAGCCGTAACTTATGTTCTTCTAGCCTGTGTTGCCCGTGGGTTTTCAGGTCTTTGGGAGAGTTTTAAATTGCTGAGTGTTAAAGTGTATGTGCCAAGCGGCAACTATACTCATTGTTTACGTTATTCAGTTTTGATTATAATTTCCGCAGATTGTTATTACTTTCGCAACGTGTTAGGCTTACCTAGTCGCTAAGATCGGGTGCCGTCATAATGTGTTCACAATTGATGAACTAGGGTCGTGACAAATGTCTAATCGATCGTTTTACTGTTTAAAAATAAAATTTATGGTGGATAAAGTTATAATTAAGATTAAATATTCAAAACAAGAGATGAACTAATATTAAGAATCTAATTAACATAAAATAAATTATTTTTTATGTTAAGACCAAATAATTAAATCTTTCAATTAATTATTTAGAAAGAAAATCCAATTCAACTATATTTAAATTCATCGTATGAGTAAAATTAATTTTTCAAATTAAAAAAATCTTAGGGTACATAAATTTACTCCATAAAAAGAGCATTAAAAATTAAAAAAATTAGATCACAAAGTAAAAAAGGTTAGTATAGTATTAAGAATCAAACGGCCATACAAGTGTCTGAGCACAATCAAAGCTAAATCTTAAACAAGAACAAGCTTTCAAGACTATATTATAAAGAGTCGACTCTGGTATAGCGGGATTATCCTTTGTAGATGCTTCCGGCGAAATTGAAATATTTTTTTTTTATGTAATGCATTACTTGCAAATACCATATCAAAAGGTAAGGTACTGATAACAATAATAACAAGTGGTTTACCAACAACGATTTTGTTATGAGGTCATTCACTTTAGATTTGATATACCTCTTCAAACAATCGAAATAATCGTCACAAATATAACAAAGTAGAGTAATGATGCTAAATTTAAAAGAAAAGCATAATCGATAATATAGGATGAACCACTTATGGCTAAGTGTCAACTGATCAAAATAATGCCCGAAATTCTAGAGATATATTGAATATCAACAAACCGCTTGATGAGAAACTAATGATTTAGGAGGCAATTTCTGTCAATTACTACGAACAGTACCTAAATAATTATTTGCCGTGTTGGTCAATGTGAATATCCATCAATAAAAATATTAAAAATGCATTCAACTTGCATCTATGAACGGATGTTACTTGCCAAATAAAATAAAAAATAATATTCTTTTAAATGTAACTATATGTTACGTGAAATATATTTTGGATACCGGTATCATTTAATTTTAAAATGTATTATATTGTTCAAATTCATTTAGAAACAAGAGAGCATACATATTATTAAAAATACATAAATATAATATTGATAGACCAAAATAGCCCTAAAATATTAATGTCACGACCCAAATTTCATCGTAGGTCGTGATGGCACCCGACACCGTTATTGTCACGATTCAAATTTTATCATAGGTCGTGATGGTGCCCGACACCGTTGTTTTCACGATCCAAAGTCCACTAAAGGTCGTGATGGCGCCGGACACCATTCGCAGGCAAGCCAACACTAAATAACTGGGAACATCTCGTTTTAGATATTTCTGAATTCGCTTCTTTTATACATTTAAACAATAAAGAATAAGTTTCACTGAATAAATAATGATATCTTTAAAATTTTCAAAATACTGAATAATCTCAAAGACATCGTAGAGCCCGGTGTCACAAGTGTATGAGCAATTACTAGAAAAATCGAATAAAGTACAATAACTGTCTGGAATACAAATTGGACAGAAGTAAAAATAATACGCTGAAAGAGACTATATTGGCTGCGGATCGCCTCAAGAAATGCAGCTTACCTAGTTCTCGTATCATCCATACTGCTACGCCCAGTAGGCCACTAGAAATACATGTGTCCATGCAACAAAAATGCACAGTAAGTGTAGCATGAGTACGAAAATAATACGTACTCAGTAAATAACCCATCTAATCTCGAAGAAGTAGAGACGAGAGGTCGACTTCCATACTTACTAATGGTCCAATAATGATACATCAATAATATAACAAATCAAGAATTTATATAAACATGATTGTAATTCAATAGAGTGAAGCAAGTAAACAATTCTTTCTTTTATAGAAAATTCCCAAATTCCTTTTTCATCATTTATACATATATTCTCAAGCCATGAAGAAGCAATATCAACTTTAATAAATTTCAAGGCAAGCAATACAAGCATGCGCAAATCATGCCTAGGACGTACTGCCCGATCCAACAATATTTAAATTATGCACAGCCAGAGGGTCGAATGGCGCGAATCACAGATGCACCTATTTAATCTACTGAGGCGTTCGGCCCGTTCCACAATAGATAAATACATTCAACAGTCAAATCAATAATTCATCAAGGAGAAATTATTTAGGAAAAGGTAAGTTTCTCTTTTAAAAGTTAAGAAATGATAGAAATTTATTTACTTGTTCGATATGTTTTAAGCATTTTTAAATTTGTCAACAAGGCCACAAATGTTACAAGTAAAGCATGCTTTGGGCCTTAAACTACCAGAACTTAAGCATAATAGTAGCTACGCATGGACTCTCGTCACCTCATGCGTACGTAGCCCCTACAAATAGGAGCACATAACCAATTAACTCATATATGGGGACAATTCCCTCTTACAAGGTTAGAAAGGAGACTCACCTTGCTCCGAAGTTCCATAACCGGCATTGCACGCCCTTTCGAAGATTCAAATTGATGCACAACGCTCCAAAAATAGAAAATAATTATACATTTTCATTAATATATATATTCAATTACTCATAATAATCCAATTTATAACAAATTCCTAACCCCAATCGAAAAGTTAACAAAAATGCCCTCTGGCCCAAGTGCTCGGATTCTTAAATTTTTCAAAGATAAAGTTTACCCATAACCTCACGAACTCAAATATATAATTTACTCTTAATTTTATCTCTAAAATTATGGTTAAAATCCAAGAATACTAATTTTCTAGGTTTTTCCTCAAACCCCAAATTTTTCACAAATTGTCATGCTCAAATCCATATAACACATGTATTTAACCCAAAAATAACATAAACCACTTACCTCATATTTTGTGGTAAAAATGGAACCTCAAAGTTGCTCCAAAATCATCTCCAATGGAAGAAATGGGGTTGAAATGAACCCAACCCCCGATTTAAAAGACTCTCACTGACTCCAGCATTTTTGCACCTGCGGTCACTTCACTGCTTCTGCGATTGCATAGGTGCAACCCACTAACCGCTTTTGCGGTCCTCCTCCAGACCCCAACTTTCGCATCTGCATCCTTCCATTCGTAGATGCAGTCCCGCTTCTGCATCAAGATGAACGCATCTGCGGTCCTAGCCTAGCCCAGCCACTTCCGCTTCTATGGCACCTAGGCCGCTCCTACGACTCCGCACCTGCGGCCAAAACCTCGCAGGTGCGGTTACACTAGATACCAGCTGCTTCAATCCTTCTTCAAACTTTTATATTTGATGCTGAAACCTATTAAATCACGTCTGATTGACCTCAAATTTTGCACACAAGTCATATTCAACATTACGGAACTACTCCAACTTCCGGAATCAGAATCCGACCTCGATATCAAAAAGTCCACTTCCGACCGAACTTCTCAAAAACCTTCTGTCATGACCGAAAAATTGATCCGGTCGTGATGACATATATCGTGGATCTAGTCTAGCCACTCCCATTCTCTATTTTCCAATTGACAAGCTTAAGAAAACATCATGTCTTAATAGAAATCCAATAATATAAAAATAGAAGTTCCAAGACCAGCGAATAGAAAATACAAGCCCGACCTCGGGTGTCACTAGTCATGAGCAAAAACTACTACAACTATTCGAAATAACAAAACTAATACAGTCTGAAAATATCAGACACATAAACTAGAGGAAGATAGGGAAGGAGAAGGTGGAACTGCGGTCGCCAAGCAGCTACCTCACAATCTCCAAGTAAAAGTCCGCACAATATAATGAGCAGCCGCTACTGTGACCCGAGGCACCTGAATCTGCACACAAGGTGAAGGAGGTGACGTGAGTACACCAACTCAATAAGTAACAAGTCCAACATATGGACTTATAGGTAGTGAATGACCAAAACCTCAACAGGTACTAACATATATCTGAACAGGAAAAATAGATATGGTTACAGTTCAAGAAAAGTTCAATAGTATTTAAATGCAACTATACAGTACGAAGTTCAAAACTACGAGATTTTACATATACCAATGCACAACTAGCATGATCAATGTTCTATGAACCTCCACTCACAAGTACTCCACCCCTCGATACTGTATATGGCCATCCTGCCAAGGGAAGATCTATCCCAGAATACACATCACTGACCCCAATCATCTGGTACCGAGAACACAGGCCAATCCAGCCTCACGGAGAATATCTATCTCCCGGTATAATTCATCCCTCAATATCATCATATGTGCTCACTGGGGTGTAAAGACTTCGGAGGGGCTTCTCTCATTAGCCCAAGCGCTATAACAAAGCCAACAAAGGCTTGTTCAGTTTCTCGCTGCGGTGTGCAACCCAATCTCATACTGTCACTCAATAGCAGGCACTCAGCCTTACTCAGTCATAACTTATCAGTCTCACATGCGGGCTCTAAATGTCATGATACTAGCCCGGTCAACAATAAAATATGGAAAATAGTAATAATCAAGACTGGGACAGGATATTATATGCATGAAAAGGATTGAGTACAGAATATCCATAAAATAAATGATATGACTGTAGGAAACGACCTCTTGGGTCTCAATAATATCGGCGTGAAGCCTTAACATGATAATCAACATGATTTACAGCACAACAACTAAATCACATAATTACAGCACAAATATCGGTATTAAAGAACCACTAAGCGGTGTTTTGTAATGATCTAGGCCGCGTTTCTCACGGTGCACGCCCATATGGCCGTCACTTGGCATGGCGTCACCTTCATAATAATCATGAAACACAAAGTTCGAGGTTTCGAACCCGCAGAGCCAAGATTGGAAGCATTACTTATCTCAAGTCAAGCCAAACTCTAGCCCGCGATGCCCTTTCCTCTCGATTTGGCCTCCAAATGCCTCGAATCTAACCCAGATCAGTTCATAACCATCAATATATGCTAAAGGAGTGAAACCCATACGAAATTAATCAAATTACAACACAATTCCCAAAATTGACCAAACCCGATCCTCGGGCCCCGTGAGCACGTGATTTTTGCCCTAAGCAAATTATTCCTAAAAATCCAAACAAAATGATTTTTAAATTTTGTTGATATTTGTGGCATTTTTGTGTTAATTAGTTGCATAATGATTCATAAAAAAAAATATATACAAAATATGCATATGCATTAGGATTTTAATTTTTGTAATTTTGGTATTAAAACATTTTGAGAAAAATAAAAAAATAGCATTTTTATGTTTTTAATCGAAAATTACCATAAAAGTAGGAATTAATTAATTTAACAATTTAGTAAANTCAAAAAATAGCATTTTTATGTTTTTAATCGAAAATTACCATAAAAGTAGGAATTAATTAATTTAACAATTTAGTAAAATCAAAAGAAAATAAATGCAAATATAAAAGAAAAGAAAATACAAAAAGAAAATAATAATACAAAAAGGAAATAAACACAAAAATACAAAAGAAAAGAAAATACAAAATACAAAAGAAAAGAAAAATACAAAATACAATACAAGTACAAATAAATTGGGCTAATACAAATTTTTACCAAAATACATTAGCCCAAACAGGTAAAAACCCATCAAGCCCAAAGAAATAACTGCCCGGTATGCCCAGGACCTTTAAACGACGTCGTTTAGATATATTTGATCTGGACCATTGAAACAATTGATCCAACAGTCATGAAACATGGACCATTAAAGAACAAAACGACGACGTTTAGTATTTTAAATCCAGGACGTTCATTTGGTTGATCTAACGGACAGGAATGAGCTTTCATTAAAAGTAAACGACATCGTTTTGAGGCTCGATGAATCTGAGCCATTGATTTATTTCATCCAACGGTCCTTAATTGTTAGAGGTCTTTTAATATAGTTATACAACATTTAAACCCTAAAAAATCATTCCGTCTTCTTCTTCATTCTCACTGAGCCGCCCTAGTTTTCTCTCAACCTCTCGCCGGAACCTTACTGGCGGGAGATGCAACTTAAGCCAAACCCTCCACCTTTCACACCCTAGAACCACCTTGACATCCTCTTTCCACCCTTCCGCTTCTTTTCCCTCGAATCACTCTAGTTCTGTTCGAATCTTGAAAAATAGTTCGCCGGAAACTTAACTCCGGTGAACGACAGTCTATCCAAATCGAGTCAAAACCATACCAGACCTTCCTTTAACCCTCCTCTACCAACTTCTGACAATCTTGACCCGCAAAGATCCCTGGAAAACCCAAAAAATAATAAAGAAAGTCTACCGGTGTTTTGAAAGTTCAAGAAAAGACCATGCAAGGCCCTGGGACGATAGGATGCTTCTTTAAGGAAAAATATAAAGAAAAGAAAAGCAAAAAAAATCAGAAAAAAGCTAAGTGTTCCTATATTTTTCTTTTTAAGTTTTTTTAATAATAATTCTGTGTATGCATGTTTGTTCTTCCGTCTTTGATAGTATAATTCTTTTGATTGTTATTTTAGTTTTTGATTCATCTAAAATCAGTATTGTTGAGAAAATATAAAAAGTGAACAAATAGATTTCTTTTAGAGTTATAACTTCCGATAATTTATGTTGACTTTTGATATAGGTTCTAGGAGAATTAAATTGCTGGTTTAATAGTTTTAGAAATTTTAGACCCTGATTACCATAATTTCGATTTCTGTTTTTCTTTTTAATTTTACAAGTTTTGAGTTGATAATTAGAAATTTTGATTTATTTGTGATAGTTTCTGAATTTGTTAAAAAATTAATTAATAAGTGATAATTAGTTAGGGTTATTGGTTATAGCTGATTATATTCTATGTTTGATAATTCTGAAAAATAGTGGTAGGATAATTTCGTAATTTGGGTAAATCTAAGGGCAGTGGGGTCGTGGGGAAAATAGGGTGTAGGTTCAGGGTTGTTTTAGGGATAGGAATTGGTATAAATGTGATAAAGTTTAAGAAGTGAGGGCAATATGGGTAATGTGAAAGGATAATTCAGTGAAAAACACTTAGAAGTAGGGGCAATTAAGGGATTGTCTAAGGGAAGAATGTTCTAGATAGGGGTCATTAGTGTATTTCTTCAAAAGTAGG
>MU778183.1:5890-43963 GCA_026770625.1 Nicotiana glauca
TATTAGTTCCAAAGTTATGAGTTCGGAGGTTTATGTGTTTGGAAGTTTACGGATTTAGAAATTATAAAGTTTACGGGTTAGAAATTCCGCAGTTTCGAAAGTTTAGCGGTTCGAAAGTTTATGAAAAACAATGTTGTTGGTTTGAAAGTATATGGCTTCATGTTTATTATATCTAAATTATTTATAAATACTTTTGAAAAATTATTTTTCTTAATTTGCGTACTATACAACGAAAAATAAATAAAATTACTACTTGTTTTCTCGTTATACCAAATCACCCATAGAGTAACAAATAAACTCAAGGAGGAGGACTATTAGTTTGAAAAATCCGATCTGCGAAATATGTGCAAGTCGAGTGAAAGAAAAGTCAATGAAAAGAAAGAACAACTCAATGAAAGTAAGTTAGATATTTGGGACATAAAGGTGCAATAATAAAGAAACCAGAAAAGCAGGGCCAATTCAATAAATGTTCGTTATAGGAGTATTACGGAGTAATTAATAGTTTAATACTCCCCGTTTTAATTTATGTGAACTCATTTGACTGGGTACGGAGTTTAAGAAAAGAAAGAAGACTTTTGAACTTGTGGTGTAAAATGAGGCACATATATTTTGTGTGGCTATAAATTATTGCATAAAGGTAAATTGTTTCCAAATAAGGAAATGGGTCATTCTTTTTTGCACGGACCAAAAAAGAAATAGGTTCACATAAATTGAAACGGATGGAGTATGAGACTATTGAGCTAGAATTTTTTTTATATGTACTTCATAATAATCCTCTATTTTGTTATATAGTCTCATCATTTCGTAAGCCTGGCGAAACTTAGATTCCTTCTCTTTTGATAAAAAATGATACTTATATTAATATCTAATATGCATCATATATAACAAAATAGAGGATTATTATGAACGATTAGTTCATATATGATAACCAAAATAGAACGAGCATGGAATTTATGCATATTGAACATGGAATTCCAATATTAATAACGAGATTATTCTTTTACTAAAATTTATGCCAGATTGAACATGGAATTCCAAAATCAAGATTAGTAATCCTTCGATAAAGCACGTAAAAGACCAATATCCTTGAGTACCTTTTCTTTTCTTGTTTAGTTTAAAATAATAAACAAAAATTCATCCGAACACATATTTTTCATATAGATAGTATATTCCATTTTGAAGCAATAAACCAAACGCTCATACAAAAGCATTTGAACTTAATGTTTTATGGATTATTAATCCTGATACTCAATTGTCATTTATTACAATCTATTGATCTAATTATAAGTTTGCCGCAAAACAAACGACCAAAAAAAATAAAAAAAGTTACTGTAAGTTATAGCGGAAGTCACGCATCTAATAAGAAGAATAGGCATTAGATACCGAGATAGCTACGAAACCCTTAGGTGGCCATTTGTGTTGGTCAAAAAGTCGATAGTTTACATTTTCAAGCCCAAAAAGGGCACTTTGACATATGGCTGTCCAACTGGACGGACAGGATAAGATTAACGGGATGCGACGGGACGGAATGATATTTAGTCGTAACGATGACGGAACGGAACGGAATATACAGGATGTAACGGTAGGCCCATTCCATCCTGCTAACAAATGATATTGGACGGAATGGAATGGGATGATCTCGCAGGCCTTAAGTGGACCTTTTTAAACAATTAATATTTTTTATTTTAGCATTAAGTTTGGCAACTGCTAGTTTTTGACAATGACTAAATTTTTAATATTTGCAACGGCTAGTTTTTTGACTTATTTGATAAACTTAAAAGTTAAAACTTAATAATTATAAGAAAATTAGGAAAATAAGTAAAGAATTATAAAATATTAAACAAAAGACTTAGTAATGAAATATTCTAGTAATTATAATAGAGTTATTATTTATTTAATATAATTTTAAGCCATTAAGTAACTAAGTAAGAATGTAAGACAATTCTTAAAATAAAAAAAAAATCAACGCTTAAAACCTTTTATTTTATTAATAGAACTTTCAAATCTCAAATACAAATATAATTCTTTTGAAGAGCACCTAATCTACGCAGCCACCTTCTAGGAAGGGTTATGTTTGAACTAGGCCTCTTAGTAGCCAATTACAAATTATCATAATAATATGTGTAAGCTCCTATATAGCTTCGATGTAACTTATCTATAATTTCTCTCTAATATTGTTCTGGAATTGGCAGTGTTGATTGATGTTCCATGAGTTCCATGCCGTCATCGCTCCCAGTGATAAGTATCTCATTGTATTATTTTTCTTCCCTAGTGGTTAATTTTTCAAAACCAAGATTTCTTCTTTCTAAATTAATCCAATCTCTGAATAATATAAAAATCTCTAGGATATCTTCCGCTAATTATGAATGTCTATGATCTCCGATTTGAAATCCTAACGCACTAAAAGCACTCTCTGTTGCTACTGATGATGCTTGAATAGCCAGAATATCTCAGACCATTATTGAAAGTGTTGGAAAAGCCTTGCCATACTCCCTCCACTATGCCAAAAGTTGTTCATTGCCAGCTTCGTCTCTAATTCTTTCCAATTCTTGATTAAGATAAAAAATCAAGTTCATCATCACTAGAGGAATCAAAACTTGTTATATCATCCATATCTTCCCATAAAATATCTACTCTAGACCTAGAAGTAGAAGGAGTAGTTTCACTACCCGTTACTTTTATAGATTTATATTTATCAAGTATTTATCTAGCATAAGAATATATGTTAACATGGCAGTATTTGAGAGATGGTTGTTTGTTTTCTTGAATTGCTAAATTCTCATAAATTTTACGAACAAGTCCCTTTGCACCTCTTAATTTTAAAGATGAGTTAAGTAGAGTAAAAATTAAATAAACTTGGGGAATAGGAAAAAAATACTTTTTAAATTTTGTAATTATTTCATTAATGGCCAGTGCATATATAAGTTGAATTTATTTTATACTTACCAAATACAATAAAAATTCTACAAATATACCATAATATTTGTGTAACGGTAGGATAATATATATATATATATATATATATATATATATATATATATATATATATATATATATATATATATATATATATATATATATATATCAGAAAATTGCTTTGTAGCATAATAAGTTTTTTCTAAAAATTAGTAAGCTCTTTGATCTCTTCCCAATCAGAATCAATAATTTCATCAGTGGGGATACCATTATGCATATTAAATACCTTTTGTATAGGTACCCGACAATCATAAGCAACTTTAAGCATTTCATAAGTAGAATTCCACCTAATACAAACATCTTTCGAAACTTTTCTATATGGAAGGTTAGCACTAACACATTATTGAGCAAATTAGTCTACTCGCTTTATTCGCACGAAAAATTTAGCCGCACGCATGTTGTACTTTACTACAAGCATCAGAAAATAAATTAATACTATTTTTACAACCAAGTTAAAAATATGGCATGCACAACTAACATGAAAAATTGTTGGATTAATTGGGCAAAGTCTAGTTCTTAAGCTAGTTGTTGTTGTTGGGTTAGCAGAAGCATTATATAAGGTGATAGTTAAAACTTTATCAATGAGTCCATAAAAATCAACTATTTGTAAAGAGTAGTTGCAATATATGCTCCAGTGTATTTTGAATCAACAAATTTATAACCAATAATATATTTTTGCATGATCCAGTGATGATCAACCCATTAACATGTAACGGTTAAATAATCACAACCATTAGGACTACAACCTATAGATGTGATACACTTTACAATCTAAGTGAAAAAATACACAACGAATATACTGAAAACATTCGGTTTAAAATTTGAAAACATCATTTCTAACTGTGGTCTTAGGAAAACCTTGAAAAGTAGGATTATCTTTGTAGAAATTGGGTAGAAGAAAAAGTAAAAGGTAAGCCACATATAATTTTTGCTAAGCTCTCACGACTATCTTTGTTATAGGGGCAAGCTATTGTTGTAAAAAATTAGAACCCCCGCCAATCTACTAGGAGCGGCAGTACCGGTGCTAGAATTTATACTTTTTCCGGCTTCTATGTTAGCTTGCATCCATAATGATTTGTGCTCCTTAAATAAGTTCCTGATTAAACCCCCCCCTCCCCCGCCCTACCACTTTTGGTGTGTACAAATCGTTGCTAATATTTTCACATATAACACATTGATTGACTTTATCATGTTAAAAAAATTTCCTTGCAAGTGATGTTTTGTGACGTTCACCCTTAGGCTTACCCCTTACAGGAGGTACAAGGAGTAAAGTTTTCTAGACCGAGATTGATTCTGAGTTGGAGCTTGTGTTGCGGTACTAATGCGTGTTTCATCTAATTCTTCTTCCTCATTTTCTTCTTCCTCATTTTCATCGTCCTTAATAAAAATATCATTGTAAATTGTCTTTGTAAAGTTTCATGGTCTAGTTGTTCTTCGAAATTAATATTATAACATGCGAGGGATTGAGAAAATGAAGTTTCATCAACATGGGTCATTTCATCTAAATGTTTTCCAATTATAGGAGAAAGGTTATGATTAAGACTAGGATTACGATTACTACTGCAATCACCTTTACTACTTCTTTTACTACTTTTTTAAAATAAGCCAAATACATTTTTAGGTGCCATAATTAAATACGAAATTTAATTTAAAAAGTTAACATAAAAATTAAACACACAAATGAAATACGAAAATAGAACACATAAAGTAAACATAAAAATAATACGCAAAAGTTATATATTAAAATTAGGAGATAAAACGAGTGCACTGTAATTAAATATTGAAACTTGAAATTTTTTTCCAAAAAGTAGCTCCTAATACTTGACGAATTAATTTGAAGCTTGAAAGTTGCTCCAAAAATTTGCCCAAGTACTTGAAACTTAGCTGATCACTTGGTTGTGGGAAAATTGAGAGAAAAGTATAGATAGAATGTAAGAGATTTGAGAGAGAATGATTGATTTTTGTGGAAAAAAATGGAGAAGGATGGGGGTATTTATAGTAAAAAATAGGGCCAAAGTATAATTTAATAAACTTAGGAGTTATATTAAAAGTTAGAGGGGGGGAGGGGGTAGGGGTGTTTTTTTTGGGAGGGTGGGCAAATATGGCCGTTTTTGGCCGTTGGGATCGGCTATATTTGCAATGGAGGTCGTTTCCCCATGGATATATTTCGAAAAAATTAAAAAAAATACGCGAGACAAAATGTTCATCCCATCAGATCCCGTGAACCGTTTAGCATGGGCCCATCCCGTTATAATTAAGTGGGCCGGGAGGGGACGGCACGGCCCGTCCGTTGGACAACCATACTTTGACAAGTAGTTCTCAATCTCAGTATCTTTTTTAATAAAGGAAGCAACACAATCCAATCTTAATTCTTTAAGAATCACTTAAGCTTGATATTGGCCCACGAGCTAGTAAAGTCTACACTAGAGTCCAAATATCTCCTAGATGCATGATTAAGATAGACCTTCAAAAGGCATATGATTTAGTAGAATGAATATTTTTACAACAGGTGATGGAGGAGATTGGTTTTCCTGACAAATTTATAAAGTGGATCATGGAATGAATCAAATCAGTTAGCTACACTGTGCTTATTAATGGAGAGACTACTAAACCTTTTGAAGATGCTAAGGGTCTTAGACAAGGGGAGAGGTAGATCCTCTCCCACCTTTCATATTTGCTATTGTCATAGAGTACTTGAGCATATCATTCATTAAAATGGGAAAGGACAAGTTGTTTCAATATCATCTTAGGTGCAAAAAATTGGGCATAACTCACCTGAGTTTTGCTGGTGATCTTTTTTTTTTTCCAGAGGTGATCTTACTTCTATATCTACCCTGTACCAATACTTCTCTCAGTTTTCAAAAGCATCTGGATTGCAAGCTAATATGAGTAAAAGCTCAGTGCATTTTGGGGGTGTGAAACAGGAAGTTAAGCAGCAGATATTGAACTATCTTGGATTTGTACAAGAGGAGTTACCTTTTAAATACTTAGGCATTCCTTTATCTTCCAAGAAAATTGCATTTATTCAATGGCAACCCTATTGGTAGAATCATAGGAAAGATTTCATCTTGGACTGTAAAGAAGCTCTCTTATGCTGGTCAAATAAAGTTAGTCAAATATGTCATTTTTTCTATTCAAGCCTATTGGGCTCAGCTGTTTATTATGCCTATGAAAGTGTTAAAGATGATAGATGTTGTGTGTAGAAGCTACATATGGTCAGATGATAATACTATTACTAGAAAGAGCTATGTGGCATGGGATAAAATGTGTACTCCAAAATCAACTGGAGGTATGAATATCATTAATCCGATGCTCTGGAACAAGGCTGCAATTGCTAAAGTCTATTGGTATTTAGCTCATAAAGAAGACGAACTGTGGATTAGATAGATCAATGCCTACTACATCAACATCAACAGATTCAGACCATGCCTATTCCAAAGCAAGCTAGTTGGATAGTTCGAAGAATAATAACTTCCAGAGATGTTCTACAATAAATTCAATGCACAAGGGATGACAAAGAGACTGCCTGACATATGTACCTACAACTACTGGGAGACTTACCAAGAGTGAATTAGAAGAGCTTGATATTTTAGAATTCTTCTTGACCAAAGTCTATTTTCAGTCTATGATTAATTTTGCATGGGAGATTACCTGCTAAGGATAGAGTAGAAAGCTGGGGGGTGAACATTGATCAGAGTTGTGTATTATGCCAGGGACAATTAGAAACAAGAGATGATATGTTTTTACATTGTTCTTATGCAACAGAATTATGGAGTAGAATATGAAAATGGATTCAAGAAGATCAAGGAAACAACAACAATCGGCAACATCATCTTCGGTGGATCATCAAGAAAGCAAAAGGGAAATCTAACCATGCCAGCATCTTCAGATTGGTATTCATTGAAGCAACATATGCTTTATGCCTGGAAAGGAATAATCATATCTTTGAAAAAAGATATCGTAATTGTGAAAGTTTAGTACGAGAGATAGCCTATATTTGTAATATTAGAGTTGAGCCTAAAGCTAGAATTCAATTACAGAAATACTTATTAGTATAGTGAGTAGTAGCTTGTATAGTCCTTTTAAGTAGATTAATGTTACAATGATGTAGTTGAGATAGTCAACAGAGTGTGATACTTAACTATAGTTTTGTAATGGTTTACTTTGGTGATTAATAAAAGAAAGTTAATTACAAAAAAAATAAATCACTTAATCTCTTTTATAATTTTAACATCGATTTATCTCCTTGAAAGTAATAAGAACACAACAAAAACTAAGACTTCCTCCACAATCATTTGTAAAAATAGTACATCATTGTGTCACGAATTCACCTAGCTTAATATTGCTCAATTCGGTATTGAAGTTAATATAAAGTCATGTACATTATAAGAAAGCTTTTTATATATTCTTGGACTTGAGGCCATAGAAAAAGAGAAGGAATTTTTTTTATTGATGGATAGACTGCGACAAGCTAACATACAATAATAAATAAATTTGCAGTTAAATACTTATAAACTTTTAATAAATTTATTAATACATATATACTATATGGTTTGGGCAAAAATTAAGTGTTGCATGTCATTTGCATTTTGCTCAAACCTCTTCCGAATGAATTTATAACAATTCTGACTCCCAACAAAATTGAACCCGGGAAATCCATAGCATTATTTGGCATTTAATTACAAGTTAATTCAACATCACTGTGATTTGAAAAGATGGAACCTCCAATTGAGTTTATCACTAGTTGCATTTATGAGACATCTTGGCTCTATTAGATTAAGGGGTCATTTGGTAGGGTATGTAAGAATAGTACGGAATAAGGTGTATTAATAATGTGTGAGTTAATAATACAAACTTTAGTTATGCAGAAATTAGTTTTTATCCACTGTTTTACTATGGTATATTAAAATTAAAATGCATAATTTTTAAGATAACTAGTTGTTTAAAAAAATGCACTCCATATTCTTTAACTTTAAGGGACTTTAAGGATAATTTTATCTTTAATCATGCTAATGCGTACATTAATAGCCTTAAAATTGCTAATACCATAGTTTGCTATGAATTAGTTATACATAGGATAATACCAAATAGGTTGTATAACTAATACTTGCATTAGTAATACATAAGTTAAAAAAGTGTACTAAACAAAGATTAGTAATATAAAAAATTAATGCACCTATTATTTTCTCTAATGCATGATCTCAAACGAACCTTAAGCCTTTTAACAGCATCTTATTGACAATTTGTAAGTGCCTTCTTTTCATATATTAATTAATGTCATCAATATTGCTTTAGTCACATCACTGTCACTTGTAGCTTGACATCCCAGTCATTACTTTGTATGTGGACACTAGTCGAATTTGGAAAATCTTTACCAAGTATAAATGATTTTTTTATATAGACATTTTCAAGATACAGTTATTGCAGTTATATCTTTTAAAAAGAAATTAAAACATGCTCTGAGCCAAAATGAGAATTTTATTTTCGAGAAACAGTTGAGAGAAAGAATTCAATTCAACATGAAAAAAGCACTAAAGAGACATTGACGGAAGAAAGCATAAATTTTCTTTCACTCCAAAATTTGTTCTTTTTACTTTGTCTCCTAAAGCTCCTATGACTTTGCCACAATCAAAATTCCAAATGTCTCCACACCACTTTTTGAGGAATTATTCATTAATTATCTTTTCCCTAATAATTGCACATTGAAACCAGTAATCAAATCTTAAACACCTGACATGTGCATTATGTCACATAGAGTCAGCATTAGACCTTAAGGGGTCGTTTGATACGCCTGATAAGGTAGAGTATTAAATGTATACCATGTTTGGTTGATAGTAATATTTATACCATCAACCAGACATAGGAGTATAAATTTAATCACAGACTTAGATACTGGATATGTCACTTTATCCCACCTTATTCTATCAAATTTGAGATTATTTTATCCTACCTCTCAGTTAGGTATAAATTAGTTCAGGCATTATAATCCCGGAATAATTTAGTCCGCATACCAAAATGATCCCTAACTTCATCACTATATAAACACCATCACCGCCTAATGCTTTCCTCAACAATCCAAAAACACAGCTCAAGAAAAAAAAAAAGATTCTCAATTATGGCATCCTTAGACTCTATTATGGTCTCATTTCTCATAGTCTTATTATTGTCAATTTCTTGTTCTGCTCTTTCTGATACAACCCCTGAAAAGTTCTACCAATGTATTTGCAAGAATTCTGATTTTTCTGACCCTTTTTCCAAAGCTTTCTTCACCCCAAACACTGATTCATTCAACACAGTCTTGAATTCTACAGCTCAAAATCTCAGGTGTTTGATATCATCAGTTCCTAAACCTATGCTCATTTTCACACCAATGGCAGAATCTCATGTTCAAGCAGCAGTCATTTGTGCAAAACAACTCAATCTTCAGCTCAGAGTTAGGAGTGGAGGCCATGATTATGAAGGTCTCTCGTACATTTCAGTAATGGACTCTCCTTTTGTTATCGTCGATCTCTCCAAACTACGAGAGATCGACGTGAACATAGAGGAAAATTCAGCTTGGGCTCAAGCTGGTGCTACAGTTGGTGAAGTTTATTATAGAATTTCAGAGAAAAGCAAAACTCATGGATTTCCAGCTGGACTTTGTACCAGTTTAGGAATTGGCGGTCACATCACTGGTGGTGCTTATGGTTCTATGATGAGAAAATTCGGGCTTGGAGCTGACAATGTAATCGATGCTCGTATTGTTAATGCCAACGGCACTATACTCGACAGGCAATTGATGGGGGAAGACTTGTTTTGGGCGATACGAGGTGGTGGAGGAGCAAGTTTCGGGATCATACTGTCCTGGAAATTAAAATTAGTTACTGTTCCATCGATTGTCACTGTTTTCACTGTCCCGAAAACACTGGAAGACGACGCGACGAAGATATTGTACAAGTGGCAACAAATTGCTGATAAAATTGATGATGATCTATTCATGAGAGTAGTCATAAATGTGGTGGACCAAAAAGATAAAAAGGGAGAAAGGACAGTTCAAACAGCTTATAACTCATTGTTTCTTGGAAAAGCTGACAGGCTTTTACAAATAATGAATGAAAGTTTCCCTGAATTGGGATTGACACAAAAAGATTGTACAGAAATGAGTTGGATTGAGTCAATTTTGTACATTGCTGATTTTCCAACAAAAACCCCACCAGAAATACTTCTCCAGGGGAAGCCAACATTCAAGAATTATTTCAAAGCCAAATCAGACTTTATAAAAGAGCCAATTCCTGAAACAGGACTTGAAGGTATATGGAAAAGACTATTAGAAGAAGATTCACCCCTAATGATATGGAATCCATATGGAGGAATGATGGCTAATATATCAGAATCAGAAACTCCTTTCCCACACAGAAAAGGAGTCATTTTCCAGATTCAGTATGTAACTCTCTGGACTGAACCTAATCAAGAATTGGCTACGAAACACGTCGATTGGATCAGAAAGCTATACAATTACATGACTTCTTATGCTTCTATGTTTCCAAGAGAAGCTTATGTGAATTACAGGGATCTTGATTTGGGAATGAACAAGAATGGGAATTCTAATTCCAGCTTTGTACAGGCTAGTGTGTGGGGGAATAAGTATTTCAAGAACAATTTTAACAGGTTGGTGAAAATAAAGACTAAGGTTGATCCAGAAAACTTTTTCAAGTTTGAACAAAGCATCCCAACTCTTCCTCTTACTAAGAAGAGAAAAGGAAAAAAGAATAACCATTAAAGAGAGATGCTAGTGATGCTAAGCTAATTTTGGCAAAATATTATTAGTATGTTATCAACCTCAGTACAAGTCTAATTGCTGTTTAAAGTGGTATAATGTATGGTTTTACCAAAATCATACTATAATATAGTAGTAAATCTAGTGTTTTAGTGGCTTGTATAGTTGATTCTATATATTTGCCACTAAATCAATTACTAGTTTCTTGAGTTATGCCTCCAGCAGAGGTAGCATGTGTCGACTAACTATATGAAAGAAGGGTTATCTATGCTTTTTACTTGTGTTATTCGTGTACCTTTTGGGAGTGTCGTAAGTTAATTAAATTACTTTTTTATTATTTAAATTAGTAATTAATAGATGATCATATTAAAGTGACATTATTTTAATATTATTACTAGTTATTATCAATTTATAAGTTAATTTTTGTGCAAAAGAATATTGCAATAGGTGTTAGAGAAATGATTCAGTTTAGTGTATTTTTGGCTTATTTGACTTTAATCTAATATATTTTTTATACGAACATAGGAAAATAAGTTTTACGAAGTCGATAAGACATATTTTGATCGTACGGAACTATTGAGAGTATTCATTAGAATTCTTCTGGCCGATACCGATTATGCATTAAGTCTTATGAAATTCTTCTATGATGCTAAAGTAGGATGTATAAACTAAGGAGCAAAATACAAAATTGGCCAGTCAGTTGAAATTCATTATATTCGTTAAGTCGAAAAGTACATAAAATATGTATTTTCTTTTTATGTAATATACATATATACCAAAAAAATAAAAAATTATCAATTATTATTTTTAAAAAAAACTAAACATATGCATTTCTCTAGACTAATTCACAATTCCGATGGGTGGTGAATATACAACTTTTGACATTATGACAGTCATGTTAATATACACCAAAGAGGTCGTTTGGTTGGAATATAATTTAGATCGGTATAAGTTATGCCGGTATAAGTTATATTGGGATAAATTATGCTGGAATTGTTGTTTATTCATTGTTTGGTATATTTTATTAAGAATGACAATTGAATAATTTCTAAGAAGAATGTATAAATTATACCGGTACTAATTATCCCACCTTCTATAAGGTATAAGTTATTCCGGTGTTCAAAATTAACCTGATTTGCTAACCAAACAGAGTATTAGGGTGATATTAAATTTTAATACCATCCTTATATTTTCTTATACGCCATACCAAACGATCCATAAGAACGACAGAGAAGTTTAGTGGCTTGAGGGCTTTGACAAATACTATAGTTAGTAGCAGGGGCAGAGACACAGTGATGTTTGTGGGTTTGACCCAACATAGTAGTTTTTGTTCATATCATATATTTGTATTATGAAATTTAATAAATATATATAAATTATTAATTTAAAATTCAGTAACTTAAATTGGTTATAATCTCGAACCCATTAAATGCATATCCTAGTTTCGCCTTTGATTAATAGGGGCAACTTTTTCTCCCCTTGTTTTTTCAAGCTAAACATAGGCTTTTGGGTAGACCACTATACCTATCCATTATATTAGGTCAAACTTGCTCAACTTACCCTCGTACCTATAATTTGTAATTAACCTGCAAAATCCTTTTAATCCCATGTGCGTATGACCCAATTCTGCCAAACTGTAAGCAGAAACTCTAGGGCAATATAATAATTGGAAAAGAATGGGCATTAAAGAGTCAAGAACCTTTTGCAATTGTACGTACGTGTCAACAGAGGAGGACCTGTATATATATTTAGAATTTTTAGGAAGGTTAACGGCGTCTAATGACCCCTCTTCTCAATTATAGATCCTCCTCTGTTGACAAGTACGTAAAAATTCTAAATATATATATATATATATATATATATATATATATATGTGTGTGTGTGTGTGTGTGTGTATGTATGTTAAAAAGATTTATATATTTTATTTGGAACTAGTATTAGTACCCGTGTGGATGCGCGAACACTAATCATGTCAAATATTCAAGTTTTTTGGATTGTATGTAAATAATTTTAAAATTTAATTTTCTCAGTAAATATAGATAATCATTGGATATTAATTACATGAAAAAAAAGTAACCATTTCTTATATTTTTCTTTTTTGATATCATTCTTGCCGGTGTCATTAGATCCTAAAAATAGTCAGGAAGCAAAATAATAACGGTCCGACTTTGCTCCATTACTTTTGGCTCCGATAAACATCAATACACATGTAGATGGATGACATGTGTCCATATAACTATGAAGGGCTGAGATTGCTTTTTAATTTATTCTTGTATTTTTGACTATTCTGCATCTTCTGCGGATTGGAACAAAAAGTTGATACTGTTCTGCGCCAATATTTCCCTCCAAAAGCTTCTTTACCTAATACACCTATCAAAAGTAGTAGTAGTATCAAGCCTACAAACGAGAAGTTTTATTTTGTGTCTCATACAACTAACACTAGTTATATGAAGCTCCTTTTTGTCTCACAAAATTGTGGACCCCAATCTTATACTTCTGGGTCCACAAAACTGTGAGACAAAAAATTACCTCATACAACTAGTATAAGTTGTATGAGACACAAAATAAAATTTCCCCCTACCAACAGACAACTTCTGCTGCCATTGACAAAGCAAAAGGCTGCAGGTTTGACTTCTTCAAGAAAGAAGCCACGCTAAATTTTTTTTACTCTTCTAATGTACTTATCTCATGCTGAGAACTTGGACACAAATATGGCAGCCCAATCACAAACGGATGCCCAACTAAGCAAAGCCCAAATATAGTTAGATACACTTTGTTTGTAATAGTATTGGGTATTTTTGTTTTTTTATTAACTTTGATATATACTGTACTTGTGTAAAAAAAAAAAAAAGACAGCGAACAAAAATAAGAAATGGGTTTCTCTTTCTCTCTTTCTCTTCAGTTAGACATGCTCTGCATTTCATCTTCAATCATCCTCAAATGGTGAGATTCGATCATTATAACATGGTATCAGAGCAAGGATTTAGCTTCTTCACGATCTCGGCTTTCGATCGATGTTACCCTCACCAGTTTTCTCTGAGGATTTACACGATGTTTCGTTCGCCAGAAAATTAGGGCTTTTCTGATTTCATCTCCGTTCAAGCTAATTCTTCTTGTACGTGTGCTTAGGACTATTCAAATCCAGATCAGACTCATGTGTTTAGCAAAAGAACGGTACAATTTCTTTTGTTTTAATTATTTCTGGAATCTGTTCTGATTTTTCTAGAAAATTTGTGCGAAGTAAAATTAGTTAGACATAGTCTTGTAGAATTAAATCATGGTCACTGGTTTGGCGTCTACTAGTGTTCCGATTACTCAAAACACTGAAGGTTTCACCATTTCTCTGTTGATCCTTCACATCCTTTTTACATTCATTCATCATATAATACTAATACTCCCCTAGTATATCCCCCATTAGATGGTCGTGGTTTTGTAGTATGGCGAAAGAATATGCTAGTTGCACTTTCTGCCAAAAATAAACTCGGGGTAATAACAGGAAGAAATCCCCAACCAGAACCAAATTCTCCTTATTATTCTGCTTGGGAGAGGTGCAATGACATGCTCATTGCGTGGATGACAAATTCTTTGACTAGAGAGATTTCAATCAATCGTATAGGATTCAATACTACTAAAGACTTTTGGAAAGACATAAATGAAAGGTTTGGTCAACCCAATGGGTCAAAATACATTTAGATTCAAAGAGAAATTAGTGCTACCACCTAAGGATCTTTAGACATAGCAACATACTATACTAGGATGAAAGGGTTATGGGATGAATTCAATGCTGCTTATGTGGGCCCAACATGTACCTGTGGGGCTCTACCTAAACTCTTAGAAGATCAGCAATTGTTTCAGTTCCTTAGTGGGTTAAATGACACATATTCTTCATGTAAAACCAACATTATGATGATGTCTCCCAATCATTCCATAAGCAAAGCATATTCCATGCTCCAGTATGATGAACATCAGAAGGAAAGCACAAATCACATCCCAGAATTCTCAAATGATTCAACTTCATTTTCTGCTTCTGCTGGACAGAGTTTCAACAACAGGTCATTCTCTCAAAGGGTTCAGTTTGATTCAAAGAAGCAACCCTCATCCTCTGTTTTTTGTTAGTACTGTAAGAAGCAGGGTCACACTATTAATAAGTGCTACAAACTTCATGGGTTCCCTCCTGAATTTTAGTTCACCAAGAATAGAAAAGGTTCAGCCTCTTGTGTTCAGAATTCTGCATTTACTCCAGATTATGCTGATCAAAGTTCTGCTTCTCATGGTTTCACTAAAGAGCAATATCATCATCTTCTGAGCCTACTCCACAAGACACATGTTACACCTCCTCAACATACGCCTAGGTATTTTGCTCCTGAATTCACTCCCGATGCTTCTCTTGGTGAAAATGCTGCATTTGCTAGCTTTGCAGGTGTGTTCTGTTGTGTTGTTAGTAGTACTGATTTTAATGTTTGTGGATTATCAAAAGTATATGTAGATTCTTGGATTCTAGACTCTGGGGAAACTAATCACATGACACCACACAAACATTTTCTTCACAACCTCAAACCTTTATCTGTTCCTTTCCTAATTACTCTCCCTAATGGTTACAAAGTAAAGCTTATATCTACTGGATCTTTACACTTAAGACATGACATAACTATACACAATGTACTTCTTTACTTTCATTTCATTTCAATTTGATATCTATTCACAAATTGATTGTCCAACTAGATTGTTTTGCAATTCTTACCAAATTTGCTTGTTTTCTACAGGCCCCTTCTCTAAAGAGGCCATTGGAAATTGATAAAGCTTCTAAAGGATTGTACTTCTTGCACCCATAAAACTCATCTACTTCAGTCTGTCCTACTGTTTCTTATCTTAGTCTAAATGTTCCTCATACTTCAAATGTTGCTCATGTTTGTACTTCTCTTTGTTCTGAACATGTGACATCTTCTCATGCTAATCACGATTCTTATACAAATCCTACTGTACTTGATGTACCATGTAATGGTTCAAATGTTGGAAATAAAAATGATCTCTTTTGGCATCAACGACTAGGTCACTTGCCCTTCAATAAGATGAAAACTATTTCTT
This sequence comes from Nicotiana glauca, assembly GCA_026770625.1. Lineage (NCBI taxonomy): Eukaryota > Viridiplantae > Streptophyta > Magnoliopsida > Solanales > Solanaceae > Nicotiana > Nicotiana glauca. The sequence goes on from MU778183.1 coordinate 21,708, forward strand.
TTTTATCTGGAAAACTTTCATCTAAACAACCATTCCTTTGTTCTGTATGTCCTATGGCTAGACAACAAAGGTTGCCATTTTCTGATAGTTCTATTCATTCTACTGTTCCTTTTAATTTAGTACATATTGATATATGGGGGCCATACCACACAAGAACTTACAATGGTTTCAGATATTTCATTACTCTAGTTGATGATTTTTCTAGAGTAACTTGGACTCATTTACTAACCTGCAAAAGTAATGCCCTTCCTGTCTTAAAGGCTTTTGTTTCCATGGTTAAAGTTCACTTCCATTATAATGTTCAAATTTTTCGGTCTTACAATGCTTTTGAATTATGAGGAAGTTTCTGAATGTAAAACTTTCTTCTCTGATAATGTCATTTTACACCAAACCTCTATTCTTCACACTCCACAACAAAATAGAGTGGTTGAGAGGAAACATAAACACCTTCTAGAAGTATCAAGGGCATTACTTTTCCAATTTAAAATTCCTTTGAAATACTGGGGTGAATGTGTTCTGACTGCCACTTACTTAATAAACAGATTCCCTTCTTCTGTTTTGCAAAACACTTCTCCCTTTGAAAAATTATATGGCAATTCTCCTTTTTATGACCATCTTAGGTCTTTTGGATGCCTATGCCATGCTTCTTCACCCAAACCTGGGAGAGATAAGTTTCAAAGTAGATCAATTCGTGCTGTTTTTATTGTTTATCCTTGTGGCAAGAAAGTCTATAAACTTCTAAGTCTTCTTAATCACTCTATCTTTTACTCTAGAGATGTTCACTTTTATGAAACAGTTTTTCCTTATCATTCTCCTACTCCTTCTACAATCTCCCTACGTACTCCTCCCATATTTGTTGATACTCCTTCACCTCCTCCTCCTTTTCCTTCACAGGCAGCCCTACCTACTGCTCATACTCCTCCTAGTCTTGTTTTACATCATTCTCCTATACCTACTCCTCCTCTCATGCCTAATGTTTCCTCACCTCCTCATCCTTCTATCCTGATCCAATCCTTACCCTCTCCTCCCATAAGAAAATACTCCAGACATGTTAACCCACCTTCTTATCTTTCTGACTATGTTTATTCGTATGTTACCTCTTCTAATATTGTCCTACCTTCTTCTTCTAATTCTGACCCTCTTTTATCTACTTCTACAATATCTTTACATGAACCTCAGTACTATCAACAAGAAGTCTCATATCCTGCTTGGCAACAAGCCATGATGAAAGAGTTTGAAGCTCTTGAGGCTAATCACACATTGGACATAGTCCCACTTCCACCACATAAGAAGGCCATTCCTTGTAAATGGGTATACAAAATCAAACAAAAGTCCGATGGATCCATAGAGAGGTATAAGGCAAGATTGGTTATAAGGGGGGACACTCAAAAGGAGGGTATTGACTATACTGAAACCTTCTCTCCCGATGTGAAGATGACCACCATCAAATGTTTACTATCTTTAGCCATCAAGAGAAATTGGATAGTTTTCCAACTTGATGTAAATAATGCCTTTTTACATGGTGATTTACATGAAGAGGTGTACATGAAGATTCCTCCTGGCCTAGAGGTGTCTTCTGTTTCTTCTTCTTCTTTTTTTTCTACCTCTTCTCTTGCTTGCAAACTCAGAAAGTCTTTATATGGTTTTAAGCAATCCTCTAGATAATGGTTTTCAAAATTGTCTGAGGCTTTGCTGTCCAGAGGTTATTGCTCTAGCAAGAATGATTATTCGCTCTTCACCAAGTTCTCTGGTGGTTCCCTTATTGTGCTTGCTGTTTATGTTGATGACATCCTTCTTACTGGGGATGATCTTTCTGAATTGACTGATTTGAAGAAGTTTTTGGATAACCAATTTAAAATTAAAGACCTTGGTCTTGTCCACTATTTTTTGGGGATGGAAATATCCAAACAACCTGCTGGTTATGTTATGAGTCAACAAAAGTATGCTTCTGATCTCCTTACTGAGTTTAAGTGTGATCATTTTAGTCCTGTTGTGACTGCACTTGACCCTTCCTCCAAACTTTTGGTTGATATGAATCAACCCCCTGCTGATGCTAGCACATATAGGAGACTTATTGGCAAGCTCAGTTTTCTTCAGCATACCAGGCCGTATATTTCATTTTCTGTCCAACACCTCAGTCAATTCCTACAACATCCTCAGGTGCCATACATGTTGGCTGGTCTCCATGTCCTCCGATACATCATGAATGCTCTTGCTCAAGGTATTCTCCTTTCTCAGTCACCTGATTATTCTCTCAAGGCTTATTCCAACTCCGACTAGGCTGAATTCTCGCAAATCTATCACTGGTTTCTTTATCACTCTTGGTGGTAGTCCAATTTTTTGGAAAAGTAAGAAATAACCCACTATCTCTCTCTCTTATACTGAAGCAGAATACATGGCCCTTCGTATGGTCGTTGCTGAACTTTCTTGGCTTCGTCGACTTTTGGGTGACCTTGGATTGACAGTTACTGCTCCTATTCCTCTCTATTGTGACAGCCAAGCTGCTCTCCACATTTCTAGGAATCCTGTTTTTCACGAGCGAACAAAACACATCGAGGTTGATTGTCACTTTGTGCATGATTGTTTGACTGATGGATTGATCTCTTTACATTTTGTTTCTTCTAATACTTAGCTGGCTGATCTTATGACAAAGTCATTATATGGTGCTGCTCATCATAATATTCTCTCCAATATGGGAGTGTTCCCACCCTCCAGCTTGAGGGGGAGGGGGGGGGGGTGAAAACATGGACACTAATATGGCAGCCCAATCACAGACGGAGGCCCAACTAAGCAAATCACAAATATAGTTAGATACACTTTATTTGTAATAGTATTGGGTATTTTTGTTTTTTAATTAACTTTGATATATACTGCACTTGTGTACAAAAAAAAGACAGCGAACAGAAATACGAAATGGGTTTCTCTTTCTCTCTTTCTCTTCAGTTAGAGATGCTCTGCATTTCTTCTTCAATCATCCTCAAATGGTGAGATTCGATCATTATAATACATGCCAATACCAAAAGAAATCATTCTCTTCTAAGAAAAGCACAAACATATCAAAGAGTATCATATAGCAAAAAGTTATCGAGTATATTGTATTCTTATAAAAAAAATATATATATAAATTAACTGTTTAATAGAATTAAAATTGGTTAGCTTTTTATATGTAGAAAATCAGTAATACTCAATCAATGCACTAGGTACATGTTTTTTCATACTCAAAGTAATAGTCAGTTGGTGAGAGGATTCACAATTAACACAATCATATTCTTGAAATAGTGTATCAAAATATCAACTTCATGTTCCAGTCCCCTGAAGATGCAGAATAGCCAAAAATACAAGAATAAATTAAAAAGTAATCTCAGTCCTTCATGGTTATATGAATATGTGTCATCCATCTATATGTGTATTGATGTTTATTGGAGTCAAAAGTAATAGAGCAGAGCCGGACCCAAATAATAACTCATATTTATGATAAAACAATCAAATATTGAGACAATGAATGACTCTTTGGATAAGACTCAAATCTTTTACTACTACTTGAACTCTTGTTTGGTATATTGATATCTTTTAAAAAATATTTCTTTCTTAATTTTTCAGTTTCTAAAACATTAGTATTCAATAATAATTATTTTTATAATAATGTAATAGAAAATATTATTCTTAATTCAAAACTCATTTTAGTTGGCTATCTAAAAATATAAAAAAATTCTTTAGCTAGTGAATCTTTTTCACTCCATTTTGATATTTGACATTAACCATGTTAAATATTTGAGTTATTCGAATTATATGTAAATAACCTTAACATTTAAACCTTCTAAATAATTATACATAATCGTCAGATATTAATTAAGAAACACTACATGAAAAAAGACTAATATTTTCTCAATTCTCATAGCGGTATTTTTATTTTTGCACTATTCTCATAGGTGTCATTGGAACCTAAAAATAGCCACAAAGTGAAATAATAACTCATATTTATAGCAAAACACAAATGTTGACACGATATAAATAATTTTTTGATTACGACGTGACTCTTATACTACAATTTGAACTCTTATTTGGTATGAATTTATCTTTCAAAAAATATTTCTATTTTAAACTTTAATTTTTATATATATATATATATATATATATATATATATATATATATATATATATATATATAAAAATAATAATAATAATAATAATAATTATCTTTATAATGATGCAAGTGAAAATATTATCGTTAATTTAAAATTTGCTTTAATCGACTATCTAAAATTTAAATGATTCTTTGGCCGGATTTATTTTAGTATGACCTCACTTTAAGTTTATCGATATCTCTAGCACCATAATTTGAATTTTTAATACCCTATATATACAAACTGTAACGACTCGACCGGTCATTTTGGGCCCTAGCGCGTGTTCAATAGTCTGAGGCCATGAGCAGCTTCATTTCAGGTATTGTGACTTGTTCGCATGGTAGGAATTTAAATTCAGGAAGATCGAAGTTAAATTTAAATGAAAATTCTCATTTGAGAAGCTTAAAGTTGAAAGAATGAACTAGGATTAAAATTTTAAGTAAACGGCCTCGGAATCGGGATCTGAAGGTTCCAACAGGTTCGTATGATGATATCGGACTTGGGCGTATGCCCGGTTCAGTTATTGGGTAACCCGGGAGCATTTTGGCGCCTATTGTGAAAGTTAGCATTTTGGAAAAAATTTCTTAAGTTTGGCTCGGAGTGCATTTTAGTGTTATCGATGTCCGTTTGGGATTCTGGGATTGTGAATAGCTCCGTATGGTGATTCTAGAACTGGGAGCGCGATCGGAAGTAAATTCGGAGGTCCGTAGGTCCTTTTGGAGCCATTTGGCTAAAGTTAGAATTTGAAGGTTTTTGAGAAGTTTGACCGAAGGTTGACTTTTTGATATCGGGGTCGGAATCGGATTCCAAAAGTTAGAGTAGGTCCGTAATGTGAATATGACTTGTGTGTAAAATTTGAGGCCAATCGGACGTGATTTGATAGGTTTAAGCATCGAAAATAGAAGTTGGAAAGTTCAAAGTTCATAAAGCTTGAATCGGGGTGTAATTTATGGTTTTAGCATTGTTTGTTATGATTTGAGGCCTCGAGCAAGTCTGTAATGTGTTTTGGGACTGGTTGGTATGATTGGTTGGGGTCCGGGGACCTCAGGTGGATTTCGGGTGGCTAACGGATCGAATCCGGAGTCGCTTTTGCAGAAATAGGACCACAGAAGCGGCCCCGCAGAAGCAAAGAAGAAGTCGCAGAAGCGGACGAGGGCAGCCAGGACCGCAGAAGCAGCCCTTGATCCACTGATGCGGAACCACAGAAGTGGTTGGCTGACCGCAGAAAGCGGAAGGCCTGGAGTGGATGGGAGTCGCAGAAGCAGCAAGCGATCCACAGAAGCGGGACCGCGGAAGCGGACAGGCTTCCGCTGAAGCGAAAATGCTGGGCAGTAGGCTTGTTTTAAAATCGTGATTGGGGGTTCATTTCACCCATTTTTGATGGCTTGGGGGCGATTTTTGGAGAGCTTCAAAGAGGAATTTCGTCATCTATGTTAAGGTAAGTTATCACTCTTGAGTTGAATATATCAATTATATATGGATTTAAGCATGGAAATTAGAGTAAATATTGAGGTTTGGTTGAAAACCTAGAAAATTATAATCTTTGATTTTAGCCACTATTTTGAGTATGGAATTAAGATAAAGTTATGTATTTGAGTCCCTAAGGTCATGGGTAAGCTTTATCTTTGAAAAATTATGGATTCTGGGCATGTGGGCCCGAGGGCATTTTGGTCATTTCACTAAGCAGAGTTGGAAATCTGTGTAATTTGAATTTCTAACAAGAATTTAAGCATATTCTCATTAGTTTGTCATCAATTGGCTAGTTTTTGTGCATTGTGCATTGGTTCGAGCCTTCAGAAGGATGTAGAGTGCCGGTTATGAGTCTTCAGAACGAGGTGAGTCTCCTTTCTAATCTTGTGGAGGGAAATTTACCCTATAGGTGAAGTAATTGATTATGTGCTCCTATTTGTGGGGGCTACGTACGCACGACGTGGCAAGAGTCCGTGCGTAGCTACTATTATGCTATTGTCTGGATAGTTAGTACCCAAAAGCATGTTGCACGTGGATTAGTTGTGAACCCATTGGTAGCTTGAATTGCTTAACTCAAATCGAATAAGTAAGTAAAATTCTAAAATGATTAAACTTCATTTCTTAAATTGTTAAAGGAGAATTGGTTTTATTTGAATAAATATTCCCCGATAAGTTCTTATTTGACTGATTGAGCATGTATTTTATGTGTGCCTGCGTTGCATGGATGATTCACGAGCAGGATATGTGTTTATTTATGGAATGGGCCAAACGCCTTTGTAAGAATAGATGCATCTATGGTTCGTGCTGCTCGACCCTCGGCAGTGTAGAATTTACGTTTCTGTTGGAGCGGGTCGTCGACCTCGGCATGATTTTGCATGTTTATCTGTTACTTAAAAATTGTAAATGTGGAATTTGCCCTATGTGGCTTGATATAAACTGATAAGATAATAAAGAACAGACTTTAGAAGCCCTTGATTTATTGTTGAAGGTGTTTACCTGTTTTTCTGGCTTCACAATCGGAACTTCTATACAATCCATGATTATCCTTATACTTATAGAACATTGCTAATTGACCTCTAGTGAGTGTCGGAGTTGACCATCTCATCTCTACCCCTTCGGGATTAGGCGGGATACTCACTGAGTACACGTTGATTACGTACTCATACTATACTTCTGTGCATTTTTGTTGCACAGATATATATACTTCTATCAGCCTATTGGGCATAGCAGCACGGACAACTCTGGGACTAGGTGAGCTGCATTATCACGACCCAAAATCCACTAAGGGTCGTGGTGGCGCCGGACCCCGCCGTCAGACCAGCCAACTCAAATACTTAATTAAATCTCATTTTAACACTTTTGAAAAATATTTCTTTTATACGTTTTAAACAAGACTCAGTGTTTTCTGCCAAATAAATAAATAAAATATTTAAACCACTTTGAAGATTTTCAAATAATCCAAATACATCCCCAGAACCCGGTGTCACAAGTACATGAGCAACTTCTGATGATAGCAATAAAATACAATATCCGTCCAGAATACAGTGGATGGAAAGTAAATACAGTACACTGGAAGGGACTACCCTAGCTGCGGTCACCTCGAATGATGCATCTCACCTAGTCCCAGCGTCATCCACGCTGCCACGCCCAATAGGCTGCTAGAGGTATATATACCTGTGCAACAAAAATGCACAGAAATATAGTATGAGTACGTACTTAACGTGTACTCAGTGAGTGTCCCGCCTAAACCTGAAGGGGTAGAGACGAGATGTTCAACTCCGACACTCTCTAATAGTCCAATGATTATTTATCCTTTAATAGTCCAATGATCTAGCGAATCGAACTGATCACTGGCCCCAATATGTCAATTCAACACATAACATACTCCATCTACACTCACCCCGAGCGTCCTTGAATCACGAGACCAGGCTGTCTCAATTCCCACGAACTATTTCATAACACCCAAATGCTACACCGCCAGTCAAACATCCTGGAACATTCTGTGCCTCTTCTCATAAACTGCTACAACGCTTGATTCTTAATTGTACCTACAAGCTCGACATCATTAGGCACCACACTTTACCTCTTGAATTCACTAGGACCGTTGCTGAGAGCCACCCGCTCTGACTGGGTCCCGAATATAATCAACTCCATGAATCTTCTAGCACATTAATACCCTCTCAATGAAGCACCTGGTAGAACCACTCCCCTTTAAACCCGCTTCTATACAAGGCATAAATTCTAAACCATTTCTCAAGTTCGAACATGAACCCATATGGCTAACCATAGCACATCCTTAATAATTCCTCCGCTTAATTTACTACTTATGGTCCTTTCTCGTAGCTGAATTAATCCATCAATATGCTAATAAATAGAAATTACGCAAGTAGTTAATCATACATCTCAATCATAAGCGGTGGGACTCTCCCACTTAGCTTGAAGCCATCATTTAACCATTCTTGAGTTCGCCCGACCTTTTTACCTCTTATTGGCATAACCTCGCGCCATAAGTTATCAAAATTTCTCCGAATCTCCCTGTAAATCCCCATCTTTCATAATCTAAATCATTAACCACATTCGCATGATCGATCTCTTTGTTAAAAAACCAATGTAATTCTTTGCAGAAGTTTCGCCAATCATGCGACCGCTAACCTGCTCATGGGGAAATAATCCACCTAGGGGAATCACCTCCCGACATCTTCCCACGCCGCAGCACGGGGTACATTCACTATGACACCAATAGCCCATCCTGAGTCCAAGCTCACCTTCCAGTTGCACAAGTCCATTCGCCCATCGCGGACATCAATTAAATGCCGGGCAACATCCTTCCAAATTCAGGGTTATGCTGCACCCTCCTCCATTTCAAGCAGCTCCTTTTCGCCATATCAATCTTTTACCGCATAATAGCCCATACTTCACATCATACCCGCAGGCTTCAATTACCAATCATTAAAATCCCTAATTCGATCCAACTCTCCTTACGACACGTAGTCTTCATACTACCAAGCCCATATGCAACCCTTGCCACTCTCCCAATTTGGCAAAAATCATCTCTTTAATTAACCACTCGACCTTGCTCCTCATACTTGGCCTTCTAGAAGTTTTAAACACTATCTGACACTTCCCGCATGTCCTTCCTCATACTTTGCTGCTCAATTGTTGCCTTAAATGAAATCTATCTTCGTGGCACTTGAACCCACCATTGTAGCTAACTTTAAACCTTTCCAAAGGTCATCTTTATCGAGCCGTCAACAGTAGAAGTTCTGATTCGATCTTAAACCACCGCATCATGCGATATCTAACAGTTGTATCTTCAATACTATTTCACAATATCTTGCCCCAAGGCGAATTGTAGCAGATCATAACACTGATAAGCTTAAAGCATTCAATTAGGATAGCAGCACCCCCATATAGAGGAGAACTCTACCACGCTTGAAATTACCACGTTTCATTACTTCCACCAGTCCCCATCTGGCCATCCTTAGTTCGATTGACTTTCCCCTGTCGGGAATAAAATACTGAATCCCTTAATTACACGCTGAGTAAACCTCCATTCAATTCCTTCACTGCCCCGACACATGGGCAACACCCTACCATTACAACAACACTGCGGAATAATCGCTCATAAGCATCATGGCAACCTGTTCCTAGCCTCAAGGATCTTAGAAGTTATGTTATTGAGCGGAAACAATAGAATATCCCTCCAAAATGCGACTATAATAGTCCAATCAACTATACCGGGAAAATCATCCCGCACCATATTTGTAGTGCCATTACAATCCTTCAATTTTCGATTTATGACACGCACTCGCGTAAGATTGAGTGAAAAGGAATCAAAGGCATACGCCTCAAAGGAATCGAACAGCACGATAAGGAAATCAAGAAGGGAACTACTCCTAACAGTCATGCAGCCTCCTAAGGATAAGTACAGACGTCTCCGTACCGATCCACGAGACTCTACTAGACTTGCTCATGACTTGTGAGACCGACGAGAACCTGGCTCTAATACCATGTGGTCACAGCCCAAAATCCACTAAGGGTCGTGGTGGCACCGGACCCCGCCGTCGGGCTAGCCAACTCAAATACTTAATTAAATCTCATTTTAACACTTTTGAACAACATTTCTTTTATACGTTTTAAACAAGACTCAGTGTATTCTTCCGAATAAATAAATAAAATATTTAAACAACTTTGAAGATTTTCAAATAATCCAAATACATCCCCAGAACCCGGTGTCACGAGTACATGAGCAACTACTGATGAGAGAAATAAAATATGACATCCGTCTGGAATACAGTGGACGGAAAGTAAATACAGTACACTGGAAGGGACTACCCTAGCTGCGGTCACCTCGAATGATGCAGCTCACCTAGTCCCAGGATCATCCATGCTGCCACGTCCAATAGGCTGCTAGAGGTATATATACCTGTGCAACAAAATGCACAGAAGTGTAGTATGAGTACGTAATCAACGTGTACTCAGTGAGTGTACCGCCTAATCCCGAAGGGGTAGAGACGAGATAGTCAACTCTGACACTCTCTAATAGTCCAATGATTATTTATCCTCAATATACATATTAAACAGTGGATTCATTTTATAAACATGATTCTAATCCAGTTAGAGGAAACAAGTAAACACGTAATTCCTTCATAGGTAAATTTCCAGAATTTCTCAATAAGTATATTCCAAATATTTTTAATCCACAAAAGGGAAATAATAACTTAATGAAGTTCAAGACAACAACACAGACATGCACAAATCATACCGAGACGGCGGCCAGATCCAACAAAAATAAATGTGCACTTGCCGAGGGTCGACGACGTGCCTATAGATGCATCTATTAATCTGCCGAGGCGTTCAGCCCGTTCCAAAATAAACACACACAGACAATCAGTCAAGAAGTCATCATGGAGCAATTATCCAAGAAAGGCCAATTCTCTTTAATAATTTGATAGAACAAGCTTAAGTCCTTTTTAGAAATCCATTTATTAATTCAATGTGATTTACGAAGATCAATTATCAATAGGGTTACAGATAATCCAAGTATAGCATGCTGATGGGTCCTAACTACCCGGACAATAGCATAATAGTAGCTACGCATGGACTCTCGTCACCTCATGCGTATGTAGCCCCCACAAATAGGAGCACATAATCATTCACTTCACCTATGGGGCAAATTCCCCCTCACAAGATTAGAAAGGAGACTCACCTCGCTTCGAAGATCCACAACCGGCATTCTACATTCTTCCGAAGGCTCCAATTGATGCACCACGCTCCAAGACTAGCCAATGGTTACGCAAATCCATTAATATATGCTCAAATATTCATTACAAACTAATTTATAGAAATTCCTAACCCCGATTTGAAATTTGACCAAAACACCCTCGGGCTCACATGCCCGGAATCAAAAACTTATAAAGTTTACCCATGAACTTAGGAAATCAAATATATAATTTTCTCTTAATTCCATACTCAAAATCGTGGCTAAATTCCAAGAACACAATATTTCTAGGTCTTCCTCTAACCCTCAGTATTTTACCCATTTTCATACTAAAATCCATACATAATTAATGTATTTAACGCATAATAGGTAGAAATAACTTACCTTAACATCGTTGATGAAGAACCTCTCTTGAATCCTCCCAAAATCGCCAAATCCATGAGAAATGAGAGAGAAATGAAAAAAATCCGACTTTTGAAATAATGTTTCTGCCTCCAGACATTTCCGTTTCTGCGGTACCATTACCGCTTCTGCGGAAACCATTTTTGCGATTTTGGGCCTCTTCTGCGGTTCTGGCCAAATTGGGCTGGACCACTCCTACGGTCTAATTTCCACTTAAGCAGAACCGCTTCTGCGGTTACTTCCTCGCTTCTGCGGTCCTATTTTCTCAGAAGCGGAAATACCAGCAACCAGCAACACCAGCCTTCCCAAAAATCCATTTTTCGATCCATTAACTACCCGGAATCCACCCGAGGCCCCCGGGACCCCAACCAAACATACCGACCAATCCCAAAACATAATACGGACTTGCTCGATGTTTCAAATCATATCAAACAATGCTAAAATCATGAGTTACACCCCAATTCAAGATTAATGAACTTTGAACATTCCAACTTCTACTTTCGATGCTTTAGCCTTTCAAATCACGTCCGATTGACCTCAAATTTTGCACACAAGTCATATTTCACATTACGGACCTACTCCAACTTTCAGAATTGGATTCCGATCCCGATGTCAAAAAGTCAACCTCCGGTCAAAACTCCTCAAAAACCTTTAAATTTCTATCTTTAGCCAAATGGCTTCAAAATGACCTACGAACTTCCGAATTCACTTCCGATCGCGCTCCCAACTCCTGAATCACCATACGGAGCTACTCCCAGTCTCGGAATCCCAAACGAACATTGATAACGCTGAAATGCACTCCAAGCCAAACTTAAGAAATTTCTTCGTAAATGCTAACTTCCACAATAGGCGCCAAAACGCTCCTGGGTTATCCAAAACCCGAAACGGACATACGCCCAAGTCCGATATCATCATACGAACCTGTCGGAACCTTCAAATCTCGATTCTGAGGTTGTTTACTCAAAAATCCTATCCTAGTTCATTCTTTCAACTTTAAGCTTCTCAAATGAGCATTTAAATTTAACTCCGATCTTCCTGAATTTAAATTTCTGACCATGCGAACAAGTCACAATACCTGAAATGAAGCTGCTCATGGCCTCAGACTGGTGAACGACGTGCTAGGGCTCGAAACAACCGGTCGGGTCGTTACATTCTCTCCCACTTAAACATACGTTCGTCCACGAATGTGCTGAGAACTATACTGAAGTAGCCTAAAATCACTGCTTAGCACCTCGTGTACCTTCCCGTGCTACCACAACTTAGTTGAGCACATTAGCTTGATAAGTTCTGAGGATACTCCCCTTTATTCAAGCAAATAAGCCTTAGAGCCTAATTCCAACATCCGGAATTCTATGCCAGGCCTGTTTCCAACATACGATCATCGTATCGATCACTGTACGATGTACTCAAACATGACTGCATAACTCTGCTGAATTCACACTTTGCATCACTTTACTCATAGGACCACAATAGCATTTTTGTTTGAATTAATCGAAATTCCATGAATCCGATACTCCCATTGCACCTCACGACCTACATAGGTCTTACTCTAACTATTACAATACCTCCACGACAGATGAGATGCCAAAATTCATAATCAACTGCCGAGTCAACCAATCATCGAGTCTATAATTCTGACAAGAAACATTACCACATTCTAAGCCAAATCACGATCCTCGCTCCTTAATATACTTCATATAATTAGGTTGCACTGATCTTAAATCCCATAATCTCGTCTCACCCAGTATGACTGCTTAGGTAATAAGCCACTCTGAATGCGATCACAAGTCTCATATGACGCCACGATGTGCCAATACGCCACCAATCCGAACACAACACAAACAGGAAATCGAACTCTGGAAGGAATTACCTAACCCCCGCATTAATACGGACTTTCCTTAGAAGATAGGAAGCGAAACACATAAAGAAATAGCATGTAGAAAACTAGACTCGACATCACACTGTTGCGGTGTGCAACCCAATCCAAATAACATACCTATGGAGGCGTGCCACCCGATCCACACATAGATCTCACATAAGGAGATTGCACTTCGAGCTAAATCTGCTCATTACAATAAAAATATCGAATTTCGATCGTAAGCACGCCAAGTGCATAATACCATCCCTGAGAAAACACATAGCGCTATAGGCTACAAACTCAAGCACAAATGAGGTGCGATACAAGATCTAAATCTCAAGAGCCATCCTGCTCACATAACATCATCACAACGTGGAACCTTATCACATAAGAATTTACTAAGCCATCTCAAAACTCATACGGCACAATACATCATTACCTGGAATAGCCAATGACAAAATAATACCTCGACTGTTCCTCTATAGGTAACACTCACTGAAATGAACACAACTAGCCTGATATAAAGCCCTGCTCACAAATAAATCAATCCACAGATCTCAAGCCGATTTTCGATTGCACCAACTTGGCCAATGACCTTTCAAAGGTCCATAGTAACTCCCTTTTACCTCATATCACGTAAGGCTAACCATCATAATCGGAGGAACCTCCTCAGTTCATAACCCAATATACAAAGTGCCCTCCAGGCATAAATTCTCAAATTAATGATATTACCAGAATCCTCATACTTGGTTTAAATCTTTAGCCAATCAAGTGACTACATGTCATACTTATACAATCTTCCCGTGGGACACGCTCCCACAATTTTTCGAAATAAATAACAGGTCCGCACATCTAAACCATCGGACCCACTAACGCTAAAAAGCAATCCAGAATCCTTAACCAGGATGCAAAACCTCTTCCTCAACACATCAATCTCAGGTGACGCTGTGGACAAACCCTTTCCTTGCTCATTCGAGCCCGTGACATTCTTGTCCACACTGAACTGCGACCTTGATCCTCACTTCATATTTCCATGCTACTCACTTCACCAAACGTGCCAACATACGATAGAATACGATTTTCATCATAACTCTGAATTCATTAATATTTTCACATTTCATCATATACGAACTTTGCACTTAACTCACTTCAGGGGAATCATAGCAATACACCAGTAAATTCCCATAACCGTAGAATATGCAAATCTGCAAGTAGTGGTCCGAGCCATCATAGCCCTTCCGGAATCTGCTTTCACTTAACAAGCCATAACAGAAGAATGCCCCTGATAAATATCAATCACGGCGGCCGACAGGCCTCACACATAACCCCACAAATCATACACATAACTTGATCTCGCGGACCGAACTAATCACTGGCCCCAATATGCCAATTCAACTATGGCTAATCAATTTACCTTATTCCAATTCCTCCTTTCTTGCCTTAAAAATAAGACAAACTCCATTCAACAAATAACATACTCCATCTACACTCACCCCGAGTGTCCTTGAATCACGAGACCAGGCTGTCTCAATTCCCATGAACTATTTCATAACACCCAAATGCTACACCGCCAGTCAAATATCCTGGAACATTATGTGCCTCTTCTCATAAACTACTACAAAGCTTGATTCTTAATTGTACCTACAATCTCGACATCATTACGTACCACACTTTACCTCTTGAATTCACTTGGACCGTTGCTGAGAGCCACCCACTCTGACGGGGTCCTGAATAAAATCAACTCCATGAATCTTCTAGCGCATTAATACCCTCTCAACAAAGCACCTGGCAGAACCACTCCCCTTTAAACCCGCTTCTATACAAGGCATAAATTCTGAACCTTTTCCCAAGTTCGAACATGAGCCCATAAGGCTAACCATAGCACATCCTTAATAGTTCCTCCGCTCAATTTACTACTTATGGTCCTTTCTCGTAGCTGAATTAATCCATCAATAAGCTAATAACCAGAAATCACGCAAGTAGTTAATCATACCGCCTAATCATAAGTGGTGGGACTCTCCCACTTAGCTTGAAGCCATCATTTCATGAATCTTAAGTTCGCCCGACCTTTTTACCTCTTATTGGCATAACCTCGCACCATAAGTTATCAAAATTTCTCGGAATCTCCCTGTAAATCTCTATCTTTCATATTCTAAATCATTAACCACATTCACATGGCCGATCTCTTTGTTGAACAACCAATATAATTCTTTGCAGAAGCTTCACCAATAACGCGACCGCAACCTGCTCACAGGGACATAATCCACCTAGGGGAATTACCTCCCGACATCTTCCCACGCCGCGGCATGGGGTACATTCACTAAGACACCAATAGCCCATCCTGAGTCCGAGCTCACTTTCCAGTTGCATAAGTCCATTCGCCCTTCGCGGACATCAATTAAATGCGCGGCAACATCCTTCCAAATTCAAGGTTATGCTGCACCCTCCTCCATTTCAAGCAGCTCCTTTCCGCCATATTAATCTTCTGCCGCATAATAGCCCATACTTCACATCATACCCGCAGGCTCCAATCACCTATCATTAAAATCCCTAATTCGATCCAACTCTCCTTAAGGCACGTAGTCTTCCTACTACCAAGCCCATATGCAACCCTCGCCACTCTCCCACTTTGGCGGCAATCATCTCTTTAATTAACCACTCGACCTTGCTCCTCATACTTGTCCTTCTAGAAGTTTTAAACACCATCTGAAACTTCCCGCATGTCCTTCCTCATACTTTGCTACTCAATTGTTGCCTTAAATGAAATCTATCTTCATGGCACTTGAACCCACCGTTGCTGCTAACTTAAAACCTTTCCAAAGGTCATCTTTATCGAGCCGCCAATAGTAGAAATTCTGATTCGATCTTAAACCACCACAACATGCGATATCTGACAGTTGTATCTTTACTACTATTTCACAATATCTTGCCCCAAGGTGAATTGTAGCAGATCATAACACCGACAAGCTTAAAGTGTTCAATTAGGACAGCAGCACCCTCATATAGAGGAGAACTCTACCACGCTTGCAATTACCACGTTTCATTACTTCCACCAGTCCCCATCTGGCCATCCTTAGTTCGATTGACTTTGCCCTGCCGGGAATAAAATACTGAATCCCTTGATTACGCGCTGAGTAAACCTCCCTTCAATTCATTTACTGCCCCGACACATGGGCAACACCCTACCATCACAACAACATTGCAGAATAATCGCTCATAAACATCATGGAAACCTGTGCCTAGCCTCAAGGCTCTTAGAAGTTCTGTTACTGAGCTGAAACAATAGATATCCCTCCAAAATATGACTATAATAGTCCAATCAACTATACTGGAAAAATCATTTCGCACCATATTTGTAGTGCCATTACAATCCTTCAATTTTTGATTTATGACACGCGCTCGCGTCACGTAAGATTGAGTGAGAATGAATCAAAGGCATACGCCTCAAAGGAATTGAACCGCACGATAAGGAAATCAAGAAGGGAAGTATTCCTAACAGTCCTATAGCTTCTCGAGGATAAGTACAGACGTCTCCGTATCGATTCACGAGACTCTACTAGACTTGCTCGTAACTCGTAAGACCGACGGGAACCTGGCTCTGATACAATGTTTTCACGACCAAAAATCCACTAAGGGTCGTGGTGGTACCGGACCCCGCCGTCAGGCCAACCAACTCAAATACTTAATTAAATCTCATTTTAACACTTTTGAAAAACATTTCTTTTGTACGTTTTAAACAAGACTTAGTGTATTCTTCCGAATAAATAAATAAAATATTTAAACAACTTTGAAGATTTTCAAATAATCCAAATACATCCCCAGAACCCGGTATCACAAGTACATGAGCAACTATTGATGAGAGAAATAAAATACGACATCCGTCCGGAATATATTGAAAGGAAAGTAAATACACTACCCTAGCTGCGGTCGCCTCGAATGATGCAGCTCACCTAGTCCCAGTATCATCCATGCTGCCACGCCCAATAGGCTGCTAGAGGTATATATACCTGTGCAATAAAAATGCACAGAAGTGTAGTATGAGTACGTAATAAACGTGTACTCAGTGAGTGTCCCGCCTAATCAAGGGGTAGAGACCAGATGGTCAACTCTGACACTCTCTAATAGTCTAATGATTATTTATCCTCAATATACATATTAAACAGTGGATTTATTTTATAAACATGATTCTACTCCAGCTAGAGGAAACAAGTAAACACGTAATTCCTTCAATGGTAAATTTCCAGAATTTCTCTATAAGTATATTCCAAATATTTTTAAGCTACAAAAGGGCAATAATAACTTAATGAAGTTCAAGACAACAGCACAGACATGCGCAAATCATACCGTGACGACGACCCGATCCAACAGAAATAAATATGCACTTGCCGAGGGTCGACGGCACGCCTATAGATGCATCTATTAATCTGCTGAGGCGTTCGGCCCGTTCCAAAATAAACACACACATACAGACAATTAGTCAAGAAGTCATCATGGAGCAATTATCAAAGAAAGGCCAATTCTCTTTAATAATTTGAGAGAACAAGCTTAAGTCCTTTTTATAAATCCATTTATTAATTCAATGTGATTTACCAAGATCAATTGTCAATAGGTTTACAGATATTCCAAGTATAGCATGTTGATGGGTCATAACTACCCGGACAATAGCATAATAGTAGCTACGCACGGACTCTCATCACCTCGTGCATACGTAGCCCTCACAAATAGAAGCACATAATCATTCACTTCACCTATGGGAAAAATTCCCCCTCACAAGATCACCTTGCTCCGAAGATCCACAACCGGCATTCTACATTCTTCCGAAGGCTCCAATTGATGCATCACGCTCCAAGTCTAGCCAATGGTTACGCAAATTCATTAATATATGCTCAAATATTCATTACAAACTAATTTATAGAAATTCCTAACCCCGATTGGAAAGTTGACCAAAACGCCCTCGGGCCCACGTGCCCGGAATCCAAAACTTTTCGAAGATAAAGTTTACCCATGACCTTAGGAACTCAAATATATAATTTTCTCTTAATTCCATACTCAAAATCGTGGCTAAATTCCAAGAATACAATATTTCTAGGTCTTCCTCTAACCCTCAATTTTCTACCCATTTTCATACTAAAATCCATACATAATTAATGTATTTAACTCATAATAGGTAGAAATAACTTACCTTAACATCGTTGATGAAGAACCTCTCTTGAATCCTCCCAAAATCGCCAAAGCCATGAGAAATGAGAGAGAAATGGCCAAAATTCGACTTTTAAAACAATGCTTCTGACTCCAGACATTTTCGCTTCTGCGGTACCATTACCACTTCTGCGGAAACCGCTTTTACGGTATTGGGCCGCTTCTGCGATTCTGGTCGAATTGGGCTGGACCGCTCCTGCGATTTAATTTCCGCTTAAGCAGTTTCTGCGGCTTCTTGACGCTTATGCGGTCGCAGCTCACCTCATTCCCAACCGTTTCTGCGGTTACTTTCTCGCTTTTGCGGTCCCATTTCCGCAGAAGAGGAAATACCAGGAACCAGCAACACCAGCCTTCCTAAAAATCTATTTTTCGATCCATTAACCACCCGCAATCCACCCGAGGCCCTCGGGATCCCAACCAAACATACGACCAATCCCAAAACACACTACCGACTTGATCGAGGCTTCAAATCATATCAAACAACGCTAAAATCATGAGTTACACCCCAATTCAAGCTTAATGAACTTTGAACTTTCCAACTTCTACTTTCGATGCTTAAGCCTATCAAAACACGTCCGATTGACCTCAAATTTTTCACACAAGTCATATTTGACATTACGGACCTACTCCAACTTTTGAAATTAGATTCTGACCCCAATAGCAAAAAGTCAACCTCCGGTCAAAACTCCCCAAAAACCTTCAAATTTCTATCTTTAGCCAAATGGCATCAAAATGACCTACGGACCTCCGAATTCACTTTCGATCGCGCTCCCAACTCCAGAATCACCATACGGAGCTACTTCCAATCTTGGAATCCCAAACGAACATCGATAATGCTGAAACACACTCCAAGCCAAACTTAAGAAATTTCTTCCTAAATGCTAACTTCCACAATAGGCGCCAAAATGCTTCCGGGATATCCAAAACCCGAACCGGGCATACGCCCAAGTCCGATATCATCATACAAACCTGCTGGAACCTTTAGATCCCGATTCCGAGGTCGTTTACTCAAAAATCCAATCCTAGTTCATTCTTTCAACTCTAAGCTTCTCAAATGAGAATTTTTATTTAAATTTAACTCCGATCTTTCTGAATTTAAATTTCCGACCATGCGAACAAGTCACAATACCTGAAATGAAACTGCTCATGGCCTCAGAATTCTGAAAGACATTCTAGGGATCCAAACGACTGGTCGGGTCGTTACATTCATTGTTCGAGACGACCCGTAGCCAGTGTAGTTTCTTTCAGCATTTTATTATTTATTCTCTGTCCACTGTATTTCAGATAGATATTGCATTTTACTTTCCTTATCGATAGTTGCTTATGTATTTATGACATCGGGTTTCTAGGATGGGTTTCAATAGATTTGTACTAATTTTTATTATTTAAAATTGAATTCAAGTAATGAAATTTTATTTATGAAAATGGAAGGAAAAACCTTAGATTTTCAAAAGTATTAAAAGAGGAATTAATTGATAATCTAGTTGGCTAGCCTGATAGAGGTGTCCGGCGCCACCACGACCCTTAGTGGATTTTGGTTCATGACAACATGGTATCAGAGCACTAGGTTCCCATCGGTCTCACGACTCATGAGCAAATGTAGTAGAGTCTCGCGGATCGGTACAGAGACGTCTGTACTTATCCTCGGGAGGCTACAGGGTTGTTAGGAGTACTTCCCTTCTTGATTTCCTTTTCGTGCGGTTTGATTCCTTTGAAGCTTATGCCTTTGATTTCTTCCTATTCAATCTTACACGAACGCTTGCTATAAATAAAAAATTGAAGGATTGTAATGGCACTACAAATGTGGTGCAGGATGATTTTCCCGGTATAGTTGATTGGACTATCATAGTCGTATTTTAGAGGGATATTCTAGTGTTTTAGCTCAGTAACAGAACTTCTAAGAGCCTTAAGGCTAGCACAGGTTGCCATGATGCTTATGAGTGATTATTCTGCATTGTTGTTGTAATGGTAGGGTGTTGCCCATGTGTTGGGGCAGTGAATGAATTGAAGGGAGGTTTACTCAGTATGTAATCAAGAGATTCAGTATTTTATTCTCGGCAGGGGACAGTCAATCGAACTAAGGATAGCCGGATGGGGACTGGTGGAAGTAATGAAATGTGGTAATTGCAAGCGTGGTGGAGTTCTCCTCTATATGGGGGTGTTGTTGTCCTAATTGAATGCTTTAAGCTTGTCAGTGTTATGATCTGCTACAATTCGCCTTGGGACAAGATATTGTGAAATAGTATTGAAGATACAACTATCAGATATCGCATGATGCGGTGGTTTAAGATCGAATCAAAATTTCTAATGTTGATGGCTCGATAAAATTGACCTTTGGAAAGGTTTAAAGTTAGCAGCAATGGTGGATTCAAGTGCCACGAAGATAGATTTTATTTGAGGCAACAATTGAGCAACAAAGTATGAAGAAGGACATGCGGGAAGTGTCAGGGGGTGTTTAAAACTTCTAGAAGGCCAAGTATGAGGAGCAAGGTCGAGTGGTTAATTAAAGAGATGAGTTCCGCCAAAGTGGGAGAGTGGCGAGGGTTGCATATGGGCTTGGTAGTAGGAAGACTACACGCCCTAAGGAGAGTTTGGATCGAATTGGGGATTTTAACGATTGATGATTGAAGTCTGAGGGTATGATTGGAAGTATGGGCTAGTATGCGGCAAAAAATTGATATGGTGGAAAGGAGCTACTTGAAATGGAGGAGGGTGCAACATAACCCTGAATTTGGAAGGATGTTGTCGCACATTTAATTGATGTCCGCGAGGGGCGAGTGGACTTGTGCAACTCGAAGGTGAGCTCGGACTCAGGATGGGCTATTGGTGTCATAGTGAATGTACCCCGCGCAGTGGCGTGGGAAGATGTCGGGAGGTGATTTCCCTAGGTGAGTTATTCCCCGTGAGCAATTTAGCGGTTGTATGGTTGGCTAAGCTTCTACAAAGAATTATATTGGTTGTTCAACAAAGAGATCGGTCGTGCGAATGTGATTAACGACTCAGAATATGAAAGATGGGGATTTACAGGAAGATCCCGAGAGATTTTGATAATTGGTGGCGCGAGGTTAAGTCAATTAGAGGTAAAAGGTCAGGAGAACTCAAGAATGGTGAAATGATGGCTTCAATCTAAGTGGGAGAGTCCCACCGCTTATGATTGGGCTGTATGATTAACTACTTGCGTGATTCCTCGTTGTTAGCATATTGATGGATTAATCCAGCTACGAGAAAAGACCATAAGTAGTAAATTGAGCGGAGGAATTATTAAGGATGTGCTATGGTTAGCCTCATGGGCTTATGTTCAAACTTGGGAAAATATTCAAGATTTATGCCTTGTATAGAAACGGGTTAAAAGGGGAGTGAATCTGCCAGGTGCTTCATTGAGAGGGTATTAATGTGCTAGAAGATTCCGGGAGCTGATTATATTCGAGATCAAGTTAGTGCAGGTGGCTCTCAGCAACGGTCCTACTGGAACTCAGAAGATAAAGTGTGGTACCTAACGATTTCAAGCTTATAAGTAAAACTAAGAATCAAGCTTTGTAGCAGCTTATGAGAAGGTTCCTAGAATGTTCTATGATGTGTTACCTTGTGGTGTTGCATTTGAGAAATGTGGAATAATTCATGAAATTTGAGACAACATGGTCTCGCAATTCAAGGTCACTCGGGGTGAGTGTAGAGGGACTATGTTATGTGTTGAAGAGAGTTAGTATTAATTCTAAAGCAATCAAGGATAAATTGGAAGGAAAGGGATTGATTAGCCATAGTTGAATTTGGCATGTTGGGGTCTGTGATCCGTTCATTCAGCGTGATCGAGTTATGTGTTTGATTTGTGGCGGTACGTGTGAGGTTTGTCGGCCGCCGTAATTGATAACATTCTAAACCATTCTACTGTTGTGGCTTGTTATATGGAAGCGGATTTCGGAAGGGCTATGGTGGCTTGAACCACTACTTGCAGATTTGCATATTCCACGGTTATGGGAATTTA
>MU778186.1:10846-36946 GCA_026770625.1 Nicotiana glauca
GACTCAGGCTATGTGCCTTCGCCAAAAAGTTCAACTACGGTTGAACCAAGACTCAGGCTATGCACCTTCGCCATTAGGTTCGACTATGTTCAACAACAGTTTAACTGGGACTCAGGCTATGTGCCTTCGCCAAAAAGTTCAACTACGGTTGAACCAAGACTCAGGCTATGCGCCTTCGCCATCAAGTTCGACTACGGTTGAGCCAAGACTCAGGCTATGCGCCTTCGCCAAAGTTAGATCAGGTTAGAATCCGATCTTACGGTAATTAACGGAGTTAATCTCGTCTTGAGCTAATACACAATTAATAAGTGGGCCACTTATTCATAACAGGATTCTACCATTGTCTGATTTAATCTACGAGGGCACGACCCATTCATTCCCCCACGGGGACGGAACCTCAGCGTGGCCACGACCATTTATTGCCAGCTCACATCTATAAATACTAAGAGTGGAAGCCCTAGAAGGGAGGCTTCTTCGCCACTATTCCCGAGAGAGAAAAAAACACACAACAATACCCATATTATGGGAAAAGGAACACCATTGTAAGGCTCTGAACCTCTCCATGGAGAGGCAGACCAACTCCACACTATCAATAAAGGCTTTTAATGTTTCTCCTCTTAATTTTGAGCACTTATTTTCATGTTCTTCGCTTGGTCCAATGGATTATTACGATTTGCTATGATTGGCCCATAATCTATGTATATTGTTTTGCATTCATAAAGTATACAATAACTTTTGAGTCAAACAAACATACTTTCCATTCTTGTTTTCTTATCGATGATAGTGTCATTTCTTATGGGTTACGATAAAATATTATTGAACTGCAAACAACAATTATTGGTTTTCCCTTATAGTTGGATTAAAAAGATTAAAGAGATAAATTAAAGTAATTCCTCTAGGCTGTAGAGCAAAACTGACGACTTGAATTAGTGAAGTGCATACAACTGTAGTACTAAGAAATTTATGTTCAAATTCACTTCTATGCAAGATCTATAGCTTCTGCCAAAAACATGGGGAGAAGGAGAGAACCCGGAGAGAAAAGGGGAGAGAGGAGAGGAAAAAAGAAAAAAGGTGTAATTAAATCTTTTGATTGAAGGCACAAATAATAGATTGGGAGCCTTTTAAGGGGATTGTACATATTTCTTAAACAAAACTTATTTATGCTGGGTAATTAACTAAACATGGACATTAAGGGTAATAAAGTTTCAAATAGTGTATAGGAATGAAAAAATCCCACTTAAAAATATGAGATAGTCCCCCCCTCCCCCCATTTCCTCTTCCGAATGAAAATTCAATTTTTTGAAAGACTACATTATATTAAGGCGTAATACATACGGAGACACTTAAAGTTGGCACGATCTTTCACTTAGATACTTAAACTAGACCTCTTTCCAATTAAACACGTTTCTTAGGCAATTCTCATATCAATTAGATACATTTTTTGCTGGCTTATTAATTATTGTGTAGGGTTTTGCTGCAACTTTAAATAAAGTTTTACCCAATGCTGAATTTAGGATGTGTGCCAGGCATATATGATCAAATTGGAATAAGAAATGGAAATGAGGGGAAAGGAGAAAACAACTTTTGAGGTGCTCTAAATCTAGTTATGAAGTTAAGTTTATTTGTAAGGATATTTCTAGGGATTTGTTATATTATCCAGAAAAGTCATGGGTTAGAGCCTAGTTTAAGTGTCTAATTGGTACGAGAATTGCCTAAGAAACGTGTCCAACTGGAAAGAGGCCTAGTTTAAGTGTCTAAGTGAAAGATCGTGCCAACTTTAGGTGTCTCCGGATGTATTACGCCTTATATTAATTAAACATGCATTACACGGAGCTTCTGCCCTTGGGCAGTATTACAAAACACCTAGGCGAACTTCTATCGGCAGTATTGTGTCGTTGTACACTATGACAAAAACAAAGACTACTATGTTGGGCATCCTACATGGGTAAGTCACTGCTAGAGGCATTACTAGTGGAAGGAACATCGACAATACAATAACAACAACAACAACCCAGTATAATCCCACAAGTGGGGTCTGGGGAGGATAATATGTACGCAGACCTTACCCCTACCCCGAGGGGCAGAGAGCACTACAAGAAAAAGGCTTATCTGCGACCAACAATTAGGGATGAGTTAATAATCTCATCTCTAAAAGTGTACTTATTGCGACGACATTATATTGTGGTCCTTAATTCTATATTTTTTTGCGAAGGTATTAAATCTGGTCCCTAAAAAAATTAATAACTGGTCTCAAATTATAATTGAGGGGCTAGAGCGGGAGAGAATGCCGCCAAATATAATACTAAAATATTAAAAAAATAATATTTTCTTAAAAGTAGGCGCCAAAACTAATTTACTAAATAAAAATTCCAAAAACTAAAAGACTGTTTTTTCAAAACAAAGCCTGCCCTAGTCTCAAAACACGAACGACACTAGCTGCTGCTGTGCCTCCTCTATCAATCTCTCGGAATTTGTTTTCTCTAAGCAAAGGTTATGAATTGATTTGTGAATCGGAAGTCTGCCCTTGTTTTCAACCTCTGTTTGTGAATCCAGGTACGCCTTCTCTTCTGAGCTGCTCCTAATTTTCAACCTCTGTTTGGAAATCGATTTACAGCTTTGCTAATCGACTTCTTCTTCTTCTTCTCTAACATTAAACCTGTAAAACACGAACGACGCTGCTGCTCTGCCTCAGAATTTGTTTTCTCAAAGCAAAGGTTACGAATTGATTTGTGAATCAAAAGTCTATCCTAATTTTCAACCTTTGTTTGCGAGTCCAGGTACAACTCCTCTCCTGAGTTGCTCCTTTTCTTCTTTTTCAACCTCCAGGTACGCCTCCTCTCATGAGTTGCTCCTTTTCTTCTTTTTCAACCTCGCTTTCTGAGTTGCTCATTTGGAAATCAATTTACAGCTTTGCTATATTCGACTTCTTCTTCTTCTCTAACATTAAACCTGTAAAAGAGCGATACTGAAATATGTTGAAGTATTTTGTTCTGAGTTTTTACAACATATGTTGAAATATTCAAGAATGAGATCCATAAATTTGCAAACTTTTGAGCAAATATACTTGCTAAGTAGTGGTATGTATTCGTTGATAGCGAAAGAGCGATACTGAAATATATATGAGTGCCTACTTATTATCTATCTGCTTTAAAGACAAGCAAACAGTATTTTTAGTCGCAATCCTTATTTTTTATGATCTTGTGTCGCAAATTATATTGTCTGAATTATTTTGGGTTTAAGTACTTACTTGAAGTCGGACAAAAGCTGAAAGTAACATTTTACAACAATCGAACGGTTGGAACAAATAGCAAATTGTTTTCGAGGCACTTGGGCAGAATCGTTCGTGACCGCAATATGTGTCCTCTGGGAGTATCATCGTGGAATGATATTAAGCAAGAAAAGTTGAATCACATGTGGGCAGCTATTGAGGTAACAAATATAGTTAAGAGTATGCCTGTGCATTTTAACCGTGATGACACTGGAAAGTATAGTACAGTGAAATGTGGCTATTTGTGCTAGATGTCAAATTGCTAATTTAGTTGATTAGTTATGTTTGTTGCAGGTATTTTTTTTTATATCGGTCAATTATATGTGTGAGTCTAACTGCTCTTTTACAAACTGTTCCTATCATCACATGGCATACTGAATTTAAAGAGAAGTGGTTTCTTGTGTTCTTGCTTCTTGTTTTCTTCTTTCTAGCTCCTAATCCAGTGTTATGAGAATTGTTTCTCAGTTTGTTGGCTTTCTGGTGTAGCCACTGTAGTCTCTGGCTGAACAAGTTTGATATAAGGTTTAATAACATTCCTATAGCATCTCGCTTTACTCGATACAATAATAGAAGTTTGAAAAACTGAATAGGAAAGGAATAGCTGTTATTTTGTTTCTCTTTGGACGTTCTGTGCAGTGGCAGTTGGTTTGAGCTCCTTTTCATTGGCTTAACAAGTTTGATATAATTGAAAACATCTGCTGCTAGATACCTGACTTGCCACTGTGTACAATTTCCAGTGTCCACTAGAATGAATTCTGCTGCTTTTTTTCTATCTCAATCATTAGCGTACTGAAGCATGAAAGAATTGAATGAATTCTGCTTGCAAGGGAAAGACTGAATGACAACGAATTTCTTACGTCCAATTTCAGGATGGTATGGCAAAAGGACGGGTTTACATGTTCCTCCTTACTGACTTGTGCTTCCAACATCTGTAGAAAACGCTTCTGGATTACATGTCTCCGGCTTCTTATTAAGAAGTCCATTATAACATGGTACACTGTCAGGTGGCTGCTGATTATTTGATGCACGTGTTCCCCTAGTAAACAAGATAAATATTATGTGAAACTGTATTTTCGATTCAGCTAATTTTCAGAATGTGCACAAATCATAGCTCAATAGTTTTTTGGTTGTGCAGTTTGGTTCAACTGCTAAATCTGCAGTAATTTTTTGCTTAAACTAGGAGTCTTTGCGGTTTTTGCTCTTTTCACTCTTTAATTTTTCAGGAGGAGGCTAGTGTATGAGTTGCTGTTTATTTTTATCTTTTGACCAAATGTGCAAAATTTCAAAACATTGAACGATGTTTCTTGTTGGTCTAGACTCTGGACAAATCAATGATACACTTGAACTTTTGGGTACATACATTATACATCAGGGATGTGTCGACTATTACACTTTTTGAAGTATTCTGAGTATATATCTAGTATGAGTATGATTTGATGAGTTCATGTGACCAAAGAACTAATATAGACTAACAGAGTGATATATATAGTGATTATTAAGCAAAATATAGCGCACAATAGTAAATAAATTACCTGCAAGCGGCGAGAAAGCTCATTAGCATGTAAAATATTGGCTAATTTGGATTGTCCATATGCTAGTTTGTCTTGATAACTGGTTCAATAGATGGATGAAAATTAAAATTGAATATACTGATGTATCTTACATTTTCAGTGGAGCAAAAGGTTAATATACCTGCTCTTGTCATTGATTTTGTGAAATCTTATTCTTTTTTTATAAGGGCAGATGTGAGATTCTGATGACAAGTTCACAATCCTACCCTCAATACCACTAGCTTTTGCTGTTTCCTTCATTTTCTCTATAAGAAGATTAGTTTATAAGGGCAAATTTGATTGTATTCTTGCCCTTTTACAGATTTACAGGGTTAAGGAGAACTCTTGTGATTCATTAACTCAACCAATATTTTGATTATTGTAGGATAAGTTTGAGAGTGTTGACATGAATGATCATCGTGATCATATCTTGGGATGGATGAAAGAGTTATGGAACAAATGGAGAGGACACTTGCATGCAAAATATGTGAAGGACAAGCCAATCCAACAAGCTCTTAAGAATATTCCAAAGGGAGTAGATAAGAAAGAATGAGAGTGGTTAGTAAAGGAACATTTTTCTTCTGAAAGTTTTCAGGTATGCTGAATGATTTAATATATAGTTGCTGTTGTTAGTCCAACCCATATTATTGTTGCAAATTGTGGTGATTCAAGGGCAGTCCTTTGTCGGGAAAAATTACCCATGTCGTTGTCCATTGATCATAAAGTAAGGCTTATGCTTGTTTTATACCATTCTGCAGCATTTCTTTGGCTTTGTTTGCAACCATATAATCTTCTTCAACTATGTTAATTGTTTTCAACCAAATAGAGAAGATGAGTGTTCGCGAAGAGAAGCACTGGGAGGGAAGGTCATTAATTGGGATGGACATCGTATCTCTGGTGTTCTTGCAGTTTCAAGGTCAATTGGTATGTATTACTATCCGCACGCAAGTGTGATTGTACTCTTATATTTTCATTATTGGTTGGAGAGGGTTAAGCGAGTATCAATTTAAGCGTGTCCTTAGTTTGCACACGGGGAAGTAAGTATCAAGTTATAAATGGAATTTTAAAGCTACGGCATAATTGGACTAAATTTTCACATGCCCCAAAATGGAAGTGATATAACTTACATACTATAGAGTGTCAAAGTTCAGCCCTGAATCCACGGATGTTAAACAACAATCCGTGACTTCAATTGACCTGGTCCAAATGTAAAGGTCACACATTATATGGAATTGTTTATTGCGATTAATTCAACGAAACACATACCAATAATATTAAATAATAAACCATCAAACCGTCGTTTCTTGATGGTTCGAGGCTATATCAGTGCAGCTGCAGTTTTACACCCGTATTGCTTGAATCGTGAAATGCTATCAGGTCTTACCTAGATGTTTGTAAGTGATAGATCTCGAACTGAACTTCAGCCACTGAAAAAGAGGTAGGCAATGGCCTCAACTTGGCAGTGTTTTTGAGAATTTAGCAAACACATAAGCTTGTTATATTTTGAGTAAAGAGCATGTAGAAATTTGGAAGTTCAGTAAAGTAGGGTGTTAGAGAGACAGTTTAAGGGCTGAACACATAAGCTTGTTATCCAAATACCTTTCTTTTTGTTGTATAAAAGTATAATGCTTTGAATATAATTTGCTGGAACCCTTGCTAGATCCTTTGTAATTCCCCTTCCTTGTGATCATCAGAAGGACATAAGTCCTTTGTGAGATGCAGTTGAGCAACTGCATTTTTTGAATTTTGCTGTTGATTTTACATTTTTTGATTTTGCATTCTTCTCTGTTTTCATCTTATGTTGCTACTAATCATTCTCCTTGTTCTTTTAACTAGCATTACCTTTGATATTCTTATATTCTCTAATTGTCACCAAAGAGAGAATTAATTACACCCAAAAAAGTATAAATCTTCATGCACAATCAACTCGTAATATTCCATAATATTAATGCTTTTGTAACAGCTCAGCCCGCTAGTGATATTGTCCGTTAGGCTTAGGACCTCACAGATTTAAAAGGGTAACTAGGGTCTAAAGCTTATTAACTTATATACTCAGCTTCCCTTGTATTTTGCCGACGTCGGACTCGGTCTAAAGTCATAAAATTTTGTTGAAAGCTTGTCCTGTTCACCTGGAATGATAGGTTTACAATTACCGAATTAAGGTTACAATTTTTCTTGACATATTCAAGTATACTTAGGTTGTTGGTATTTCTAAATGCTCTTGTGTTCTTAACTGTTTCAAATTTGGATTTCCTTCAAGATAAATTAAAGCTTACTACATGATGAAGTTGCTGACGATTTTTTCTTTATTTTCTGG
Organism: Nicotiana glauca; assembly: GCA_026770625.1. Classification (NCBI taxonomy): domain Eukaryota; kingdom Viridiplantae; phylum Streptophyta; class Magnoliopsida; order Solanales; family Solanaceae; genus Nicotiana; species Nicotiana glauca. The sequence continues at coordinate 17,982 of MU778186.1, forward strand.
AAGAGTTTTGCTTAGAAGTAACACTATGAAGGCTATATAATATCCTGTTTGCTCAAAAAAACACTAGCAGGTGAGAAAAATCAGAAACATAATCTTGGAACAGTGATTGGAATTGATTTAGGGATAACATATTCTTACATTTTTTGCATTCAGTGATTTTGCATTTTTTGAAAGATGCTGATTGTCTTTGAATGTGTTTTACCATCTATTGTAAATTAACATATATTATTTTACCAATAGTTATTTATCATCTTTTCAAAATTTTGTACTTACATGTTTTGAAGATTGAAGTTACAAGTCAAGATGCAAGTTTGGAAGATTGGAAGCTGCAAGCTCATTATTATTTTGCTAAGAATGTTATGTAAAACTTGATATCATAGTCTAGCTCAGGATGTTAGCTAAGTTTTTTTTGTTAAGGTATCGAGCAAATACTAAAACTAATATCATGGGATGTTAACATTGCAATTAATAACTTTATTACTTTTTTATATCTAGATTTTTCAATAGCAATTTGATATTTATTCATAAAAATAATTTTTTTGTGACATCGAGCTTTAGGAATACTTGTAGTCATTAAGATCGAGATTAGAAATATGGTCGTTAAAATTACTACAATTATTTTAAATAGGGACTAGTGCTACTTGTCTTTAAAAGATAAGTTACGACCAGTTAAAGACTGGTCGCTAAAATGGGTTAACGACCGAAAAATATATATTTTTCATAATATATTTGCAGTCTAATAGGGAGGGGAAAGGTGGTTGCTAAAACTCTTTTACTATGAGAAAATATATAATGTTTAAAATATATTAATTATCTACTGGGACGAGATATTTAGTCTCTAAAGGGTTTTAAGGACCATAATTTTCATCCGTCACAAAAAACAGTTAATGACCGGTGTTTTTGACCCGTCGTTATTCACCTTTAGCGGCGAAAGCTATTGCGACCAGTGGCGACCAGCTTTTTACCGTCGTAATAGGTTTATTAGGACCAGATATGGATCTTTAGGGACCATATTTCCCTTCTTTAAAGGCCGTTTTTCTTATAGTGGAGGCTGTTTCTAAGAGATCCTCTGCTCAAGAAAGCAACAAGAGATGATATATTAGTACTATCAATAGACTCATAATAAAATAACATAAAATAATATAAATACATAACATAACATAAAATAACAAAATAACATCAATATAAGAAATATAGGAAATACGAAAAAGATGGAAGGTATACTAATATCCAACAGATAAATCCCTGCATCAATACCTGATTAGTAGTATCCTAAGACTAACTCCTAACTGGCTAGTCTCACTCTAGTGCGCTGTATAAATATCCACAACTTCTCCCTAACCTACAACCTTAATGCTCGACCTCCACAATTCCCTGTTAAGGGCTATGTCTTCAGTAATCCTAAGTCGCGCCATGTCCTACCTGATCATCTCTCCCCAATACATCTTAGACATAGGACCTCCATTCCCTAGTCGCCTTTAGCCAACATTAGGGCTCCAATCCCTGAGTTGAGTGTTTTTCCTTTAGTTAAGATTAGGGCTCCAATCCCTGAGTTGCGCCTTTTAGACATAGGGCCTTCATCCCCTAGTCACCTTTAGCCAACATTAGGGCTCCAATCCCTGAGTTGAGCATTTTTCCCTTTAGCCAACATTAGGGCTCCAATCCTTGAGTTGTGCGTTTTTTCCTTTAGCCAACATTAGGGCTCCAATCCCTGAGTTGCGCCTTTAAGACATAGGGCCTCCATCCTCTAGCCGCCTTTAGCCAACATTAGGGCCCCAATCCCTGAGTTGAGTGTTTTTTTTTCCTTTAGCCGACATTAGGGATCCAATCCCTGAGTTGATCATTTTTTCCTTTAGCCAACATTAGGGCTCTAATCCCTAAGTTGCGCCTTTTAGACACAGGGCCTCCATTCCCTAGTCGCCTTTTGCCAACATTAGGGCTCCAATCCCTGAGTTGTGCCTTTTTAGACATAGGGCCTCCATTCCCTAGTCGCTCTTTAGTCAACATTAGGGCTCCAATCCCTGAGTTGAGCATTTTTCCTTTAGCCAACATTAGGGACCCAATCCCTAAGTTGAGCGTTTTTCCTTTAGCCAACATTAGGGCTCCAATCCCTGAGTTGAGCGTTTTTCCTTTAGCCAACATTAGGGCTCCAATCCCTGAGTTGAGCGTTTTTCCTTTAGCCAACATTAGGGCTCCAATCCCTGAGTTGAGCGACTTTACTTTAGCCAATATTAGGGCTCCAATCCCTGAGTTGAGCATTTTCCCTTAGCCAATATTAGGGCTCCAATCCCTGAATTGAGCGGTTCACCTTTAGCCAACATTAGGGCTCCAATCCCTGAGTTGAGCGACTTTCCTTAGCCAATATTAGGGCTCCAATCCCTGAATTGAGCGTTTTTCCTTAGCCAACATTAGGGTTCCAATCCCTGAGTTGAGCGACTTTCCCTTAGCCAACATTAGGGCTCCAATCCCTGAGTTGAGCGTTTTCCCTTAGCCAATATTAGGGCTCCAATCCCTGATTTGAGCGACTTTCCTTTAGCCGACATTAGGGCTCCAATCCTTGAGTTAAGCGACTTCCTTTAGCCGACATTAGGGCTCCAATCCCTGAGTTGAGCAATTTTCCTTTAGCCGACATTAGGGCTCCAATCCCTGAGTTGAGCGTTTTCCTTAGCCAATATTAGGGCTCCAATCCCTGAGTTGAGCGACTTCCTTTAGCCAATATTAGGGCTCCAATCCCTGAATTGAGCGGTTTACCTTTGACCAATATTAGGGCTCCAATCCCTGAGTTGAGTGTTTCCCTAGCCAATATTAGGTCTCCAATCCCTGAGTTGAGCGTTTTTTCCTTTAGCCGACATTAGGGCTCCAATCCCTGAGTTGAGCATTTTTTTTAGCTGATATTAGGGCTCCAATCCCTGAGTTGAGCACTTTTACCTTAGCCGACATTAGGGCTCCAATCCCTGAGTCGAGCAACTTTTCTTTAGCCACTCCAATCCCTGAGTTGAGCATTTTTTCCTTTAAATCGACATTAGGGCTCCAATCCTTGAGTCGAGCAACTTTCCTTTAGCCAGCGTTAGGGCTCCAATCCCTGAGTTGAGTGTTGTTCTTTAGCCAACATTAGGGCTCCAATCCCTAATTTAAGCGTTTCTCCTTTTAGCCAACACTAAGGCTCCAATCCCTGAGTTGAGCATTTCTCCTTTTGCAAACATTAGGGCCCAATCCCTGAGTTGCGCCTTTTAGACATGGGGTTTCCAATCCTCTCATCGATTCCGCAGATTTTTATTGCAGATAACTTACGAAATTTTCCTAGCAAAACTGGGGCAGAAAAATTTCGTTTGTTTGTTTGTTTTGGTGTCTAAGCAGGTTTGACCTCGAGGCACAGGGTTCGAGATGACCTATGGAGTAAGTCTCAATCCAGAATAAAGAGAAGAAGAAAAGAACAAAAGAAATGAGCTCGAATATTGGAGCAAACAAAGGTGCGGACTGCTCAAAACCTGATTGAAGTCACAAGCTCTGCCAATCCCGTTTTACTCAATGTTGCAGAAAGAAACAAGCACCTACAACTTGCGAGCATCAAGATTCAAATCGAAGTCTACAGCAAAATCAGCTAAGACTCAAGATCAAGTTTTAAAAGAATTATAAATAAGAATCTTGTAACTCATAGTTGATAGGCGTAGCTAGCTTAGCTTCGATTTCCCTTTTTAGTGTAATAAGGAGGTCAGTAAGCAGTAACAGCAGCAACAACAGTAACAGCAAGATCACAGCTTCATGGTAGTCCCAACTACCTAAACTTCCCGAACTACATTGACCTGATTCCCTTTTAGCCAGGGATATGTAGGAGACCTTTTGAAGCAAAGGTTCGGTCAAATATTTCAAAAAATGCTTTACATGGAATAGTCAAACAGTCAAAAGTCGCTCGTATCCGCTCACTTTGTCATTGCACGAAAACTCTTTGTGTTTACGGGCAAAGAGGGGCAGCTGTGAGCACGTGATTTTTGCCTCACATGAATTATTCCCAAAAAAATCAAACAAAAATTGTCTATTTTTATTGTATGCAATTTGGTGAATTTTTTGTGATATTTTGTCATTAGTTACATTTGTCCTTGCATGTTTATTTTATTTAATTAATGAAAAATACAAAAAAATATGTTGCATTTGCATGCAGGATTTAATTTTATATTTTTATAGATAAATGGTATAGATTGTGTTATGTATCTTCCTGCTATGCAATGCGTCTAGTTGTTACAACATGTTTCCTTGTAATGTCACATTCATGCAATGAGTCACTGAATTTTTTTTAGTAGTAACCAATATGAGTCATGCTTAGAAGAAAGGAAAGGATGATCCTATTTATCTTAAAATGCAAGCTCTGCATTGATTTACTTGTGACGTGCATGTTAAGTCAATCCCATGTTTGTTGAGTCAGTCCCTTGCCTGTTGAGTCAGTCCCGTGCCTGTTGAATCAGTCCTGTGCCTGTTGAATCAGTCCCTTGCCTGTTGAGTCAATCTCCTGCCTGTTAAGTCAATCCCGTGCCTGTTTTGTCAATCTCGCATCTGTTGAGTCAATTCCATACCTGTTGAGTCAATCCCGTACCTGTTGGGTCAATCCCTTGCTTGTTGAGTCAGTCTCGTGTCTGTTGAGCCAATCTTGTGCCTGTTTTGTCAATCTCGTGCCTGTTTTGTCAATCTCGTGCATGTTGAGTCCATCTCGTGCATGTTGCATCATCCGGTTTATTTCATGATGATCAGTTCCGAGGTTAACAGGCAGGGTACGAGTATGTTCGGTCCCGGGTGTTAAATAACATAAAGCTTTAGGGGTTAACTTAGGTAGCCTAGCCTAAGAATGTCAATTATTGAAATAGGGGGCTGCTAACTTAGGTAGGGGGTGCAGTAGTTGTTTAAATTAAAAGACAAATAGTAGTGGAGGATAACTTTCTGATTTTAAGGCTTAAAATAAGTCAATTTATTGTCCATTAGTTGCCTAAAATCAGGAAAGGAAAGAGTGGGGAAAGGATAAAAGAGCTGGAAAATCAGAGCTTAAAGAGAGAAGACACAAGAATACGGGGGAAAGACATACACACAGACATACTGAGAAAAAAAGGACTGGAAAATCTGAGAGCTATAGAGCTAAAAAGGAAAACTGAAGTTTAAGAAAGGAAAGAGGACAGAATAGGGACTGGCTTTTGGGAGAGAAAGAGAAATTGTATTCCGAGGTTTCTTTTTTCTGAAAAATCAGTTGGAGAGAAAATATTTTAAGCCAGATCTTCTTTAAGTAATCAGAGAGTTTGAGAACACTAAAAAAAAATTGGAGAGTCTAGTCTTCATTGTATCTCTTAGCCAAGCCTGTCTTGCCTATTGTTTTGCTGTTGGTATTCTTGAGTATCAATTGGTTTTTCTGAGTTGTTCCTGGGATGTACTCTGCTTCTTCTAGTGCTGTATTGGTTTCTCTTGTGGCCGCTGGTTATCTATTGCTGTTGTTGCTGTGTTGTTATTGCTGCGGCTGACTACTCTTCCTCCTTCTTCTATTTTTAATTATCCAGGTACATCTAATGCTTTGAAGTTGCTCAATGTATTTGCATAATGATGAAATCAAAAATGAAGAAGCCTTGTTAACACATGAATATGCCTCTGTATTCCACTATTAGTTTAGCCTGTAGTTGTAGATTTTTAAAATTGCCTTAGCATTAATTTGAACGCTTGAAACCTACTTGTAATTAAACTAGAGGAACTTTGAGCTGTTGGTTATATGATCGCGAACTTGTACTGAACCTATGAGCTACTTAGATTTGTTATCTATGTCATTAACATGAAGATGATTCTGTAACTATAATGGTTAATTGATGTAGCTTCCAGCTCTAAAAGTGTTAGGATCATCGGTGAGCATGAATATATATGAAGAGTTAAAGTTATAAATTTGATTTAGTTTTTTTTACTGATTGTACTTAGGTCATTCTATATACTATTGTTATGAAAATTTCGGCCACTTTGTATAACTGGACAGTTTTTACAGTGATATAGTCAATAATGTTCTGTTAGTTTACTGAGTCATTAGGTAGTATATGTTCAAAGGCATGTCAAATAGAATCCGGGCCAGTAGACCATTTTAATTACCATGGCAATCTGATTTCAGCATTCAATGGTTTGAATTTAGGATTAAAACTAGACCTCTAAGTTACCTCATTCCAACTGGTTGCTTTTCTAAAACCTGCAGTAGTTTGATACTATCAGCTTACATTTCCGCATTGCAAAACTGTGAATATGTGTAGAGGAATAATTTAACTAGGCCCAATATTGGAGTTAGATGGCCCAGGTCTCGTTTAATACTGCATGCGTTGGACCTGGGCCCTTGATTTGCAAACAGACTACCCATATGCATGTTTATATTCTGATTTAACAAACTGTGTTCGGAACCCGACTTTAACATTTCTTGAGCATGTAAATTAATTAGGATCTTTTTCTTCTTTCGTTTTTAGAGACGAACTTAATAGAAAAAATGTAGTCGCTTTAGGATCGACCTTGAAATAAAAATGAGATGAGCCTCGCAAAATAAAACACACAAATCACGGGGCCCTCATGAGTGTATATATTAAAATACTTAGATTTCGGGACGGACTGTTTAGCGAATATCACGGTCTTCCCAAAAATATTAATGCGTTAGTCTCTTTAGGCGCGCCTTTTAATAATTTACATTTCTTAAATTCGGATGTACATTTATGTAACCCAAATCCAAATCTCAACGAAGTCGAAATGTGTTGACAACCACAGGTACATTGATGTGACGTGGTTCAAGATATGTTTTCACGACGTTGCAATTCTCATAAAAAATAATAATAATAAAGTGGTAAATAGTTTTCAAATTGCACTATAGGATAACATGTTCTAAAATCAGATATTAGGCTATTTATAACAGTTTAAGCGACCGTGCTAGAACCACGGGATTCTGGGGTGCCTAACACCTTCCCTCGGGTCAACAGAATTCCTTACTTAGAATTTCTGGTTCGCAGACTTCATTTGGAAAGTCGAAAATTTCCTCGATTTGGGATTCAAGATAAACTGGTGATTTGGGACACCAAAAGCCAAACCTTTCCCAAGTGGCGACTCTGAATAGAATAAACAATCCCATGTCGAATAATGTTACTTTAAATTGGAAAAACTCCCTTATACACTATCCCTCGGGGGTAGGTGCGTAAAAAGGAGGTGTGACACCTGTAGGTGTGAGTGAGTCATGGATTACACAGTTGTTAGATCAGGAATCTGCAATCAATTAACATGGATAAATCTAATAATGTAGTATTTTGTAGCATTTTTATTACCCTTTGGGCGTCCATTTGGATTTCCAGTAGAGTTAGGTTGTGCATAATTGCAATTTGCAATCCTCGTAGTAAAGCCATGAGTTCAATATTGATAACGTTGGTCAACAGATAATGTCCCGCGTAACCTATGATTTAGTTGCATGCGTGGTCTCTAAATACCCCACCAAAACCCGCTATTGATTGTCTTTGACTGACTGACCCATCCGTATTTAGTTGAAAGACTCGATCTGGGGGCGAGTGCCATTTATCATACATAGGTAACTTATTACAAAACTTGGTTGAGTGATTTGTAAGATAGTGTAATTCACTAGTGAGTTGGAGAATTGTTGCGATGGAAGACTTTTGGTTCATGATGATAGACTATAATTACGTATTTTATTTGCTTATTACACTCTAATTTACTGTGCTTTAATTGGATTTGAGCTTTAATCACTAGTGTTTTGCACTAATTGTGTATTTTATGCCCTGTAGAAGTGATTTCAAGCTATGTAGATTTTTATGAAATGAATTCAAGTGATTTGGAGCTTTGAAGTATGAGTAAAATTGTATACGTTCAAAATCAAGGAGCCTAATTTCGAAGTCTTAAACTAGGCTATGAGTCCGAGTCCGGACGACTCGAAGTGGAGGTCGGACCCGACTGAAGGACACTCTCCTTGAGGAAGCAGATCGAAGGCCTAGCACGACCTACACCGAAGGCAGCACAATCTCGAAGACACTCATGAAAGAGGGGAGATTTTTCAAGAACACGTGGATCAGGATGTAAATTATAGGATAAGATTTGTACGAGAGAGTACAAGTCCGTACTAGGTTGTTATACAGTTGTACCAATATAATTTTTTATCATGATTAGAAATGGACCATATTAGAGTTTTCCCCTACTATATAAAGGAGACCCCAATCATTTGTAAGATTATCTAATTCACTGTAATAGAACATTCCACTCTGCTTTTCTTGTTTACCGTGCTCAACATTTGTTCTTCAGCTGTATTGCCTTTACTTTATTGTTCATAATTGATTATTCTTAGCTGACCTCGATGTCTCTGGGATAATCAAGCTCGAGGCCCCCTGATTGCTCTAGCAATACTGATTTGGTTTACTAATTCTTCTTACTTAAGCTTAATATTACTTGTATAATCACTAGTATTAGAATATATCATATATCTTTAACACCATAAATTATCTTTAATTATTACTCACATTTTTCGAGGTAAATAGTTTGGCGCCCACCGTGGGGCTAATGATAATAGTGATTATTTTACTGCTAGTTTTTTGATAACATACGACATTCTTCACACTTTTTCTTATCAAAGATTCTTTGATTTCAGGCTGAGATATGTCTAGTACACAGAACGCACCGGCTCATGACAGTAAGGGTTGGTGTACCACTCATAAACCCTGAGGGAGTACCAAAATTTGGAACCCGGTGATATCAGTTCACATAAGGCTCTACACACGGATGCAGACACAGACCCCGTGAGGAATGCACACAGGGAAGACCGAGTCGGAGGCCAGGAAATGCGAGGAATGGAAGAAGGAGGAGTCAACCTCTAAGTGATATTCGAGATGCTGCAAGCTCAGCAAGTCGCCATTGCTCAACTTCAGGGTCAAAACAGAACTCCAAACATCGCCAAACCAGTGGACACCCGGCATACGGAACCTGCACCTAAAAGGCCCGATGAAAATGGCTCGGGGACTGATCCCGCTATTATGAAAATGCTCAAAGAACTGACCAAAAGAATCGAGTCCGTAGAAAATAAAATTGAAGAAAATGACAAAAAGGTAGAGACATACAATTCAAGACTCTACTAGATACCATAAGCACCTCCGATTTTGAAAGGAATGGACTCGAAAAAATTCATACAAAAACCTTTCCCCCCAAGTGTGGCTCTAATTCCCATTCCCAGGAAGTTTCGCATGCCAAATATACCGGAATACAATGGAACAACTGACCATAATGAACATATTACTTCATACACTTGTGGAATCAAAGGAAATGACTTAAATGATGATGAAATTGAGTCAGTATTATTGAAAAAGTTTGGGAAAACATTATTAAAAGGAGCTATGATCTGGTATCACAACTTAGATCCTAACTCTATCGATTCATTTACTATGTTGGCAGACGCCTTCGTGAAAGCACACGCCGGGGCTATAAAGGTGGCCATAAGAAAATCAAACGTCTTCAAAATAAAGCAAATGGATGACGAAATGCTAAGGGAGTTTGTATCTCTATTTCAGATGGAAAGGATGGAATTACCACCAATCTCCGATTATTGGGTAGTTCGGGCCTTTATGCAAGGTTTGAATTAAAGAAGCTTGATTGCATCTTGACAACTAAACCAGAACTTGATTGAATATCCAGTTGTGACATGGTCGGTTGTGCACAATCATTAATAGTAAAAAATTAGGGTCGAGGATGAACAGCTGGGAGCCCGCCCAGGCTCAGTTCATCCTAACAGATTCATAGCCAAACCCCAGGGACACAGACCGGGGATCTAGATTCAGCAAAAAATGGTATCAAAGGTACGTCGAAGATCAAAGGAACATTTCAAGGCATAACATATCTCGAAATGATCGAATAGCATATCGAGTCCAAAGTTCCCGGGGACTCGTAAGCAAAACCGGGTTTAGTAGACACTTGGGACTGGTGGAGGCACCCAGATTATCGGAATACAAATTCAGTGTCGATGCTTCGGGTATTGTCTCGGCCATTGGCAAAATTAAAGATACTAAATGGCCCAAGCCCATACAGATTGATTCTTCTTAGATGAACCCCAACTTAATGTGTAAGTATCATGGTACTCACGGGCATATGACCAAGGATTGCAGGCAACTTAGAGAGGAGGTAGCCCAATTTTTCAACGAGGGGCACCTTCGTGAATTTCTCAGTGACCGGGCCAAGAACCATTTTCGAGAAAGAGATATAAACAAGAAGAAAGAACCCGAAGAACCTCAACATGTCATTCACATTATCATCGGTGGAGTTGACGTCCCACAGGGACCTATATTCAAACATACCAAAGTATCCATCACAAAAGAGGAACGAACTGGAGCTATGTGCCTGAGGACGTTCTTTCATTCTGTGATGAGGAAGAAGAGGATATGTCCCATCCTTACAACGATGCCCTGTTAATCTCTATCATTTTAAATAAAATTCAGGTTACACATGTTTTAGTGGATCCAGGTAGCTCTGCGAACATAATCAGATTGAGGGTCATGAAATAACTCAGCCTACAAGATCAAATTGTATCTGTGTCCCGGGTGATGAATCAACATGGCAAGTGAAACAACGAAGGGAGAAATTATCTTGCCAGTAAATATAGCCAGAACCATACAAGACACCAGGTTCTATGTCATTGAAGGTGACATGAGGTATAACGCCCTCCTCGAGGCCAAGGATATACAACATAAGGAGAGTGCCTTCTACTCTCTATCAGATGATGAAGTTCCAGACAAAGGAAGGAGTGAAAATGGTCCACGGAGAACAACATGCTGCAAAAGAGATGTTTGCAATCGATGAAGCGGTGTCGATACTAGAACCTTTGACCTCAGAGACATCGCACTCTCCAGGTAAACAAGTGGCTAGGTAGCATTCATAGCTCCAAGTATAGACAGAAGCAGGATAACAACTAAGCAAAGTCAAAGAAGGGAACTCCCTAGCTCCTCGAACCTTCGTCGTTCCCGAGAAGCCCGATGCTACCACGTCAACCGCTCAAGAGAGAGGTACACTTGAGAACGGGATTAGCCCCTAAACTCAGGAATAAAACTCATTTATTTTCTTATTTATAATATAGATTGCATTTCTTGGTCCTGTTTAGATATGACTAGGATTTCGCCGGAAATCACCATACATTGGCTGAGCAACAGTCCCGGGTTTAAACCAGTAAAACAAAAAGGGAGCCCCCCCCCCCCCCCCCCCCCGTTCAAAAATCTTCACATCAACATCTAGTCAACATGATGTACGGAGAGCGAACATGTAAAATAACAAAAGCCTATATTAACGATATAACTGGTTAGGTCCCTATGCGCAGAGGACCATTTTAGTTCATTTGCAACAAACAGTCAATGTTTCAGGTCAATGCGACTCGAAGCTCAACCCAGAGAAACATGCTTTCGACGTTGCACGGGCGAGTTTCTCGTCCTTCATAGTGTCAAATCGGGGCATCAAATCATCCTAGACCAGGTCAAGGCTCTCGAAGATATCGTGGTCATGGATAGTAAGACCTCAGAGTCATTGTTAAAGGATCTCACAAGCTCGACACAATAGAAGCTCTCAAAGGCTCGTGATCTTGAAGATACCCCTTCTTACACGAAGATCGTAGGTTGAAAAGCATATGTTGCACTCTTTTTCCCTTAGCTCGGATTTTGTCCTAAATGGATTTTACCGCAAGGTTTTTAACGAGGCAACAACTATATGCTACCAAAAGAACATTCAACAAGTATTCAAGAATTCTTTTCAATCAACCTCGAATACTGGAGGGCATAAGAGGGCCTCGATAGGAGAACTTTGTAATGGGCCAAACTATCAAATGAACCATGTTCATATAGAATAATCGAGACGCGACAGCAAAGTATGTACACATGTATCAATTCTGTTAATATAAAAAACACTCGATATTTCCCGAACTCTACATCCTATGGGAAACGGCTTAAGAGACAAAGCATAGAAGAACCCCAAATACTCGTGGATGGTCATCGATAGTCAGTACATCTAAGTCATCAAAAATTTGGATTAATAAGACCTCAAAGAGGCACCCCCTCGAAAAAAAGGCCAAGGTCAATATACTCAAGGATTAACTTCTCAAACAAATTCGGAAAATTATCAGAAAACATGTCCAAGTGATATACCCAAAAGCTATGGCCATACTAGAGACTATGGTCATACAAAAGGCTACAGCCATACTAAAGACTATGGTCATATAAAGGCTACGACCATACTAAAGACTACGGTCATATATAGGCTACGGCCAAATAATGCGGCTCGGAGACATCCAACTTCCGCTATAAATTAAAGGCCTTCGAACACTTTGTAAAAACCGGTTAAATCGGGCTACCCTCGACAAAAGCAAAATATAAAGGGCTTCAATAAATTTAGCCCTCGAAAAATCCAAGTTCTTTGATAACATCGGCCTTCGAAAATACCTCAACAAGTATTCGATTATCTTTGCACAAATAAATTATTAATAAGGTTATGATATGTCGAGCCTTAGTGAAAACCTACGGGTACAAAAAATACATGTTAAGGCATAATTAAATTTTCACTAAGTCTTTTAATCCGAAATGAGGGGAAAATTATATACCCATTCTAAGAGGTTGAATCAGCCCAACTTAAAGAGCCTAAGGGACGATGTATAAGAGCCCAAGGGCCAACCTAAAGAACCTAAGGTCCGATGTATAAGAGCCTAATAGCCAACATAAAGAGCCTAAGGGCCAATATATAAGAGCCTAAGGACCAACTTTGAAAGGCTTAAGGGCCAAAAATGTATTATACGAGACTCCGTTCTCACTCAACCCGAACTCAAGAGTCATGGTATCCCGAGCTTTAGTTGGATCGATTTAAACTTAGCTCAATGGCTACTGTTTCAACCAACAAGGATCTAAGGGTTATTTATCCCGAGCCCAAACCCATTTCAGTGCCATTCGTTCAAGTTATGCAAAAGAAGTATTCCATAAATCAAAACAGTATGAAATCCAGTACAAATCGGAAATGAAATGAAAATATCCTATTATATTTCGAAAAGATGGTTACAGGGAAAGTTTTCACAAGGGATACCTACACAACAACAAAATAAAGAAACTTAAAACTACTTTGGAGTCACATCTTCGGCAGTTGCATCCTCAGGAGCCACATCTTCAAAAGCCTCATCCTTGGAGATTTTGTCCTCGTCTCCCCCACTCTAGCTGCCACCGACCGAATCATCCTCACCAAAAAGCAGAGCGACAGCCTCTTCTTCTAAAATCTTCACCTTTTTAATATCGGCTGAGAGATCGAAGCTGCGAGCATGCACCTCCTCAAGGGTTACCCTCCGAGATTGACGCCTGGCATGGTCAAGTGAAATCTCAGAGGCAATATCATCCATGCTTTGCCTCTACCTCAAGGTCTCGGCCTCTTTCATTTTTAGCTCTTCTTGAAGCTGCGCCACCAAATCGGCATTCTCATAAAACTGCAAAATTAAAGGTATTATACGTCAAGACAAGCAAGTTCATAATAGGCCCTCAAATGTTATGTTACCTTTTCAAAATACTCGACCCATCCTTGGTGAGCTTGTGCCAATTCAACTTGAAGATCGCTGATCTCCACCTCTTTCTTAGCATAGAGGGCTTTATGATCGTCCATCTCTTTCGAGACCGTTTTTAGTTTGACCTCACATCGAGCAAGATCGGTTCGTGACTTGAAAAATACCTTTTTGTGGAGCATCACAGTCTTCATAAAAAAATAAGAAAAAATGGAATCAGAAACAGCAAAGGCGTAGGAACAAGCATAACAAATAGGAAATTCTCTTGTTTGAAGAGTCTACGAGCGTAGTCAAAAATGAAAGAAGCATCTGGGTCGGGGCCATCTTCAAGCCCCGCAAGGAATTATCGAAAGATGTTATATCCTTCATGGCTTGTTTCCACTTTAGAAGACCTCATATTCTGAGCATCTCGGATTTCCCCATCAGAAAACTTGTGGCCGAGAGGCGAGTCATCTACATTGATTACCCCAAATGATACACTTGGGGCGGTATCTTTATTTTAAAGAGGCTCGGGACTAGGCTGTTCGACCTCACCCTCTAGATGGCCTCCTAGGCGATGTGCCTTTTTTCTACACGACAGCTCGGGGCTTTATTTGAAATCTCCTCTGAAATTTCTTCAATTTTAGAATGCGCAGCATCGACCTTTACTGGCTCGACGAACTTCAAAGCACCCTCATCTCTTCTTTCACGGGCTACTAATAGGTAATAGTCATCTTCTTCTTCCTCCTAGTCTTGAAGACGTTGGACCATTTTTGGAGATAAGGTCGACATATCACCCTTGGACCTTCGAGCCACGCTCTTCTAGGCTTCGGGGGATTGGCGGGCGTCACTCTTTTTCTCTTTCTTTATTTAGGGGACTTCGAAACTTCTTCTTCATCATACAGGGCCGGCCACAAATTAACGACATCTCCAAGACCTACATGAAACCTAGGTAAATACCCCATGACAGAAATACGAGAAAAGAAACAAGAGAACTCACCATGGTTTTTGTCCTCCCATCGACCCTTGTTCAGATCTCGCTAGCAATGATCTGAATAAGAGGAGATGGAGGCCAGCTTACAGACCTAACCCTCGAGGTCCGAGACCCTGCGAGGAAACCAGATAGCAGCTACACCATCGTAAATGGGTTAGACCAATGAAAAATATAAAGCTAGGGAAAAGGAAAGAAAGCAGGGTGTAAGCCTGCTACATACTCATGTTTCATGTTCCACTCCTCAGGAAACGACATTCAATCAGTGGGAATCAAATCGGAGGTCCTGACTTGGATAAACCAGTTCATCTATCCATGGTCTTTGTCCTCATTGATACTAGAGAAGAGAGATTTTAAGGATCAACGTTCCAATTTTATCATGCCCCCACGATAAAGTTGGGGAATGTATAATCTGATTAGATTCTCGAGGGTAAAGGGCATCCCCTTAACTTGGCTTGAAAAAAATCTGATTAAGTAAACGATTCGCCAGAAGGAAGGATAGGTGTGTCCAAGAGTCACTTGGTATCATTGGCAGAAGTCAAGAATAACTAGATCTATGGGACCTTGAGCAGGAATTGCAAGACCCAACGTAAATGGGTAGGTATATACGCTCAAGTACCCTGCTTTGTATGTATTAATGTCCTCATTGGAGGAAGGGATCACTATTTCTTTATTGTACCACTTGCAATCCTCCTTTACTTGCCCGAGCTCGGCCTTGGTCACCAAACAAATATATCGAGACATGGCTCACATCGGCCTGGTGTTATTGCAGGTTTCTTGATTTTGAAATTAGATGTTATTTCATACGGTGGGGGGATGAACCCCTCAATATGAGGAGGCACTACCAGTTTACTCTTGGTCGATCGGGAAGACGAGGAGCTTTTCCTTTTTGGGAAATCGGTAAGAGGTTTTAGCCATTACAATACGGAGAAGCCAAGAAAATGAAGAGTGTTGACAATAAATAGAAGAGAGAATTCAAGGAAATGGAAAAAGGTTAATAGACTTTGAGAACAACATGAGAATGAAACTTTGTAAGGTTATGGAATTCGCCTATTTATAGAGATCACTTAAGCGTGCTTGGAAGCCAAAAGGCCGACCGTCAGCTGTCCCCAATTAATAATTTTGGGAATCATACAAAAAGTAACTTCTCAATCACATCAACTGCTTATGTCATGATATTGGCATCAGGACCAATGCATCGATGATTAATTTGTCAAAAATCATAAAGGGTAGCCTGCAAGTCGAGTTTGAGAAGAATAACCATTCGATTATTGAGCCCAAGGGCTATCCGAGTTTGAAGAATTACTCGCTCGGGAACTGAGAAAGGGCCTAAAGCCTATCCTTATTACAAGTTCAAGCACATTCCTGCTCGACTGCAAAGCCCAAAGGCTAATTGAGTTGGGGATTTTTCTCACTTGGGGACTGCAAAAAGATCTAAGGATTAACTTCATTTCGAGATCTTGCTCTCACCTAACTCGAGCTCGGAGATCAAGATGTTTGGAGTTCGCATTTAAGCTCAACTCAAGGATTAAAGATAACCTCGAGGGTTATTATATTAAAAACCTAAGGGTTTATTATGTCCTAATCTCGATATTTGGGCTATCTAATCAAAGTCTTTTACGAATAAAGATAGAGTAAAATTTAGCATCAACCAGAAGGGATACAAAAGGATCCTTTTTCACTTCTAAGAAATATTTACAAATTATAGCTACGGCACCCATGGAGGATCCTTACACAGGAACAAAGAAGCAAAAAACAAAGCCAAAGAACCTCATCCACTTTTAAGACCACGTCCTTGAGAGCATCGTCTTTGGAATTTCTTTTCTCGGTGGCACCATTTCAGATCTTTGGGAATGTATGCATGGGGTAGGAGGCCCTCGATAAATTTAATTATATCTCTAGCATCCGAGATCGAGCATTCCAATGAATTTTTGGGCCACAATACATTAAGAAAGAACATGCAAAAGGAAAAGACCAAAAGGGGTTGCAAGATGCACAAGCAACAATCCAAGAGTGTTCATCCTCAGAATTCTATTTCGATGTGCGATGCAAAAGTTAGTAGATCAAAACCCAAATCTTCATTTCAAAAACCTACGCACATATTGTCCGAAAAAAGTGTCCTTTTTCACGTAGGAGAAGGTATAATTATCTGGGCTCAACCCTACTTGGTATATATACATGAAAAATGGTATTTTGAGGTCTTTTTGACACACTTTAGACCCAGGGAGAGCATGGAGCTGCCGTGGAGATCGGGGATTCGACCTAAGGAGGCAAGAATACACTAGGAGAAAGGCGGAGGATTCTTCTACGAGTTTTTTACTTTCTTCTTCCTATTTCCATTATTAGTTATGAATTCTAGTATTGTAGTTATACATACTATTATGAATAGATAATTTATTATCTAGGGTTTTAATGGAACCTATTAGAGGATGATTTTCCTATTACATTAATATAGTTTTGCCGTAGTATTTTTCTATTTGTTCAACTACGTTAATATTGTGGTTGATTGAAGAGCTCTCAATCGAAAATGCCTATTAAGTGTGTGCTACTAGAGAGAGAGTGCATATTTAGGTAGTTGTTGAACAACATCACTTCTAACGTATATGAGGGATAAATGCGGAGGGTTTAAAAGTGAGATTAAGGATAATGAAACATTGGTGCAATCCGAGTGAGCCGTACTTAAGCCAGCTAGCATAATTCGTGAGAATATGTCTAGTAAATTATGGTAGTTACTGGTTCTTAGAGCGCTCATGATCGGTATAGAAAACTTAGGCAAATCTATAGAAAATGTAGCGAAAAGGATTCCGACAATAGGGGAAATCACAACTCTAGACCTCCTTAATCTTGTCTCAAATCCTTATCCGTGTTAATTGATAATATTATTGCTTTCTAGTATTTGTTAGTTAATTAGATAAAAATAAATATTATAATCTTTATAATTAGGAAATTGTTTGGACTTGTGTTTCTTAGTGATATTGAACAGCTATGGCTAAGCCTTAGTTCTCCGTTGGATTCGACTCCGGACTTATAAACTGGATTATATTTGCAACGATCGTTTTGTCCTTTTTATAAGGCATAGTTGGGCGTGATCAGTTCATACGGTCAAAAGAATTTTTATTTCTAACATTCCAAAGATGCCATAATATGAAAGGAATGAATTCTTTTAAAGGAATGCCATTAGAAGATTGTGCCCTTTTGGAGAATTAGTTGTTTTAGCCACATTACGTTTGGAGTGTGATTTGTTTTTAAAGAATGAATTAGGTACTCTAGTTTTAGGTCTTGCCAACAAATATTGGCATGTGTACAATGAAATAAGATATGGCTTATAGATTCTTCTCCATTTTGGCAGATTGTGCATATGTTAGAGATAGTAATTCCCAACTTATGGAGGTAAAGTTTGGAAGGCGATTGTGTAAAGGGCCTTGGATAAGATTTCACATAGTGGTATTTGGAGTAATCCAATTGTCAGTCCAAAAGAGAACATGAGTTCCTTTTGTAACATGCCATAGTAGTCCATATTGGCAAGTCTGCCACCCACGCATAATGTGTTTCCATATGATGAAAGTTTTTTGAATTGGGTGCTTGGGAGTATTAATGTATTTATTAATGAGAAAGGAAGCTCATTGTGTGCGGGGCTTATGAAATAGCCTCCAAGCAGTACTGGCTAGGAAATCATCATTTTTATCTCTTAGATGTTGAATACCTAGTCCCCCTTGATCCTTAAGAGTAGTTATTACATTCCAATTAATTAGGTGAAGCCGTCTTTTGTGGGAGGTAGAGCCCCAAATAAAATTCTTTTGATAGGATTCTAATCTAGAGATCAAGTGAGTGGGAAGAGAGGTGATTTATATGATGTGGTTGGGAAGAGAGGTGATTTATAGGAGGATAAATGAGATGTTGTATATAATTTCTGATAGTAGTGAGTAATTAGTCGTTGAAGTTGGCCGTTGTCAGAAATCCAATTTCCCGAAGAATCTTTTAGAGCAAATATTTTATTTCTTCTCCTTCTTTTGAGGGTAGATGGATGGAAAAATCTTGTGTTGGCGTCCTTTGTTGAAGCTAGTTGATGCGCGATTTTAACTTCTAATAATCTTCTTCTTGAATTAGGATTTGATTATATTGGTAGATGAAGGGTGTGTTTGGTACGAAGGAAAACATTTTCTGAAAAATATTTTTTAATTTTTTCATGTTTGGTTGACTTATATGTTTTGGAAAATATTTTTCTTATTAATTTATTTTCCTCCAATTGGAAGAAAATGTTTTCCTTATCAAAAGAAGGGAAAACATTTTCCAAAGCTCCTTCTCAACCTTTCTCACCCTCACCAACCCACTCCACCTCCTCTCCAAAAATAAGTTTTTTTTTTAAAATATTATTTTTTCCGTTACCATCCACCCTATTACCCCTCCACCCCTCCCCCTCCACAAAAAAAATATTTTTTTACCTTAAATTTT
>MU778186.1:37128-52159 GCA_026770625.1 Nicotiana glauca
GCATCACATTAGTTTCTTTAGATTGTGTCAATTTTTAAAGACTTAGGGAAGGCGTGAGGGAGGGGGGAGGGGTAAGGAGAGTTGCATAAAAAATATTTTCCTAAAAAAAAACTAGTTTTTACTCTCTAACCAAACAATAGAAAATATTTTCCGGAAAATGTTTTCCACTTACCAACCAAACAAGAGAAAATAAGTGATAAAACCACTCATTTTCCATGAAAACATTTTCTAGGAAAATATTTTCCATGGAAAACATTTTCCTTCATACCAAACACACCCAAAATCTTTTTCTAAATTCTGAAGGAAGTTACTAGTTGGGTAACTAGGAGATTTTTGAATTCCCGCTAGTCTAGTTGTAATTTGATTTTTTTATAAAAATATTTCCAAAAGATTCTTTATTCCATATTTTGATTATTGTAGTAAAATTATCAATAGCCTCTAACATAGGAGCGCTGATATTCCAAATTTGATCTACTATCTGGAGAAATTCTTGGTGAGACAACCACATGGTTTCCATTCGGAAAATATTAGTATTACAATATGACCTATTTTTACGAAGAGTAAGGAATAAAGTACAGTGGTGAGAATGAGTTTTGGGTAAATGTAGAACATGTGCGTCGGGGTAAATATTAAGCCATTCAGAATTAGCCACAATACAGTACAGTCTTTCTAAAATGAGGTCTTCCCTCCTACGTTTATTCGTCCAAGTATATTTGCTACCTCTAAGAAGTAAATCTATAAGTTGACAATAATTAAAGTAGTTAAGCAAAAATCTGCTCGATTATTATTTAAGGCACATCCTCCAAATTTTCAATTCGGATATAAAATGTCATTGAAGTCCCCCTCTCCCTACGATTCATGCACCATTATAAGAATTAGCTATATGCATTATATTTTACCATAAGACTTTCTTGGACGAGAGTAAAATGCTTTCATAAATGGCTGAGAATAGAAAGGGTGGACCTTGTGGACATACTCAGACCATGCAATGTATCTCTTGGCTTGTGACGATGATTTCAGTAACATTAACTAAAGTATCATTCCATAAAATCACTGTACCTCCTGCCTGGCCATCAACTGGTGCTTGTGATAGATTGGCGAAGTTAAAATATTCCTTAAGTAAATTGTGATCCATTAGGTGAGTTTCTACGAGGACAACCAGTGGTGGTTGGTAGTAGTTCAGCATAGAATAAAACAGTTGTCTAAAGTCGGGTGATTGGGCACTTCGACAGTCGTAGATGACAGAATTCATCGATTTATTGTATTAGGGGTGCTGCTGACTCCTGCTCCACTAGTGGTGGATTCTTGTCGTTGGTTGGATGTCTCACCTCTCTCAATGTTAGTGTGATCATGTGACGGCCCGGCCGGTCGTCTTAAGAATTAACACTCTGATTCCCTATTAACTGCTTCCCCTAAGTTTATTTCTGCTATTTTGGTTTGTCGGGACGTTCGGTGTTGAGTTTCGGAGAGTTTTGGGACACTTAGTCCCTAAATGAGAGCTTAAGTGTTGAAAACTGGTTCATAGTAGGAACAATGTGAACACAACCTCGGAAGAGAAGTCAGATGGTTCTGTTAGCTCCGTTAGGTGATTTCGGGATTGGGGGCATGTTCGGAATGTATTTTAGAAGTCCTTAGCTCATTTAGCCTCGAAATGCCAAAGTTTGAATTTTTGAAGTTTCCGGTACGATAGTGAGTTCTTGATCCGAGGGTCGGATTGGAATTGTAGGAAGTTGCAGTAGCTTCGTCATGTCATTTGGGACGTGTGTGCAAAATTTCAGGTCATTCGGATGTGTTTTGGTTAGGTTTTTGATCGAAAGTGTATTTTAATAAAATTTGAAGTTCTTAGGCTCAAATCCTTGTTTAATTCGAGTTTCCGACATTGTTTTAGGTGGTTTAAGGATCTGATACAAGTGAGGTATTAGGTGTTATTGGTGCTTTTGGTTGAGGTCCCGGGGGCCTCGAGATGATTTCGGATGGTTGACGGAAGAATTTTGGAAGTTGGAAGATATCAGATTTTCGCTGCTTCTGGTATTTCCGTAGCTGCGGCTTGGGAACCGCAGATGCGGCTAAGGCAACCGCAGAAGCGACTTTTAGTGGTTCAGCAGCTTTCGCAGATGCGGTGAGGTTTCCGCAGAAGCGGAACCGCATCTGCGAGATGAAGACCGCAAATGCGAGTTGGGCCAATTTGGCAGTTCCGCAGAAGCATGGAATATCCGCAGGAGCAGATCCGCTTTTGCGATTAAAGGACCGCAAAAGCGGAACCTTGGGTTTTAGTGAAAAGCCGCAGAAGCGGCACTCGTTCCGCATAAGTAGGACCGTAGATGCGGTCCCTTGTCCATAGAAACGGAAATCCCTGTTCGAATACAGAAATTTCGAGGGTTAGTTTTCATAAGTTAGAAAAGTCAAATTGAGCTCGAGGAAGGGCGATTTTCAGAGGGTTTTGAAGAGAAGACAATCGGGTAACGTTTCTTTAATCCCTCCTAGTTATATTTCATCATTTCGTAGTTAAATCCATCATTAAAATTCGAATTTGGGATCAAAAATTGAAAAAATTGGATGAAACTTCATAGGCTAAACTATTGGATTTTGAGTGGGCGTTTGACCTCCGATTTGGGAGATTTTTATATGGTTAGACTCGTGAGAGTAAGAGGGTTCTAAAAATGTGAAAATTATTCGATTCCGAGATGTTGGTCTGAATGCATTTTGGTTATTTTACCTAATTTCACGTCGTGGCTTTGAACTTAATAGTAAAACCAGTTGTTTGCGATGTTATTTATAATGTGTAATTGGATTGAATAGATTTGGGCCATTTGGAGTCGGATACTCGTGGCAAAGGCGTGATTTCTAGTTGATTTTGAGCCGGTTCGAGGTAATTGGCTTGTCCAACCTTGTGTGGGGGACCTTTCTCCTTAGGATTTGTTATTTGGTATTTTGAGTGCCTGGTACGCGAGGTGACGAGCGAGTACTTGAGCTAATTGTTAAAAAATCCGGTTTTTACTTAAGATACTGAGATCGAGTTTTCTTTCATATTTGCTTTATTCTACTTGCAATTATAACCTGTGCTGGATTAGGAAAGCATGTTTAGTTGATTTAACTTGCCTAATTGCTTAAGTTGCCTTGACTGTACTACGTGAAGCATGCTAGGCCAGTACTATCTGTTGCTTGTCTGTTGGTACAACATTTCTGTATATCTTCTGGTTGTGATTGCGCATTTATATTGGGACTATGGATATGGGATTCCGGTAGCTCCCCCCCTTGTTTGTTTACTTTGGGACTGCGGGTTAGATTCCCGATAGATCCCCCTGCACTTTTACTTTGGGACTGCGGGTTAGATTCCCGATAGATCCCCCTGTATATTGATGGTTGGACTACGAGACGGTATCCCGGGAGATCCTCCAGATTTACATATGTGATGAACTACGGGACGGTATCTCGGGAGATCCACTAGACAGTTGAGAAAAGGACTACAGGACGGTATCCTGGGAGATCCTCATTGTTACCATTGATATTGGGCTATACTTATTCTATGGTTGTTCCGTTCTTTGTGTATTTGATATGGTTTGTTTAGCTTGTTTTATTCCACTGTTGTACTCATTATTACTGCAATTTCTTTCATACTGTTAATTTATTATTATATTTTAACTCAGTAGGGCCTGACCTTCCTCGTCACTACCCAACCGAGGTTAGGCTTGACACTTATTGAGTACCGCTGTGGTGTACTCATGCCCCTTCTGCGCATGTTTTTCATGTGCAGAACTAGGTTCCTCCACCCAGGTATACTATCATCGAGGCGGAGAGATCTAGCGGAGACTTCGAGGTACATCTGCAGCGTCCGCAGACCGAAGAGTCTCCTTCCTTATTCTATCTGTAGTATTTAAATTCTATCATACTTTTGATGTAGACATTCTGGAGATTAGAGCATTTACATTATTTCTTTTAGCCTGTGTTTCCCGTGCGTTTTCGGGTTTTGGGATTGAGTAGTAGACTTCCGTATTTCTTTTGAGTTGTATAGGCCGAGTGGCATTATATGCAGCTATTATTTTATATATGTGCAGTTTTAATTAATTATTTCCGCGAGTTATATTGAATTTCCGCATTGTTAGGCTTACCTAGTTGTAGGAACTAGGTGCCATCACGACATGTTCATGGAGGGTGAACTGGGGTCGTGACAAGTTGGTATCAGAGCTCTAGGTTCATATGAGTCACGGAACACAGGTCGGTTTATTAAAGTCTTGCTGATCGGTAAGGAGACGTCTGTACTTATCTACGAGAGGCTATGTAACTGTTTAGGAAAAAGCTTCATTTCATTTGAATTCCTTGCCGTGTGATATTTTTTACATCAGTTCTAAACTTCTGTCTTCTATTATCTCACAGATGGTGAGCACACGTGCTACTCGAGATGATTAGGCACCCGTGCCCTCTATTGCAGCCGTCAGAGGCCGGGGCCGGGGTAGAGGTCGAGGACGCACACGTGGTACAGCCAGAGCACCTGCGCGAGCTGCCGCCGCACCACCAGCAGATCCAGCCGGAGCCCAGGCACCTGGCACACCTACTACTGCCACTACTACTCCAGCGCTCCAGGAGACTTTGGCCCAGTTCATAAGCATGTACACCACCTTAGCTCAGGCAGGGTTGCTTCCCCTTGCTGCAGCCACATCCCAGGCCAGGTGAGGAGCATAGACTCCCGCCGTCCGCACTCCTGAGCAGCGAGTGCAGGTTGAGCAGGCTTTCGAGATTATTCCCGCACCGCCTGCATCACTAGTTCAACTTGAGGATGGGTCAGCTGCTTCAGAGGACGAGCAGCTGAGACTTGAGAGGTTCAAGAAGTATGGTCCTCCAGTGTTCACTGGATTAGCATCAGACGATGCCTTGGGATTTCTAGAGAAGTGTCACTGTATTCTTCGCACTATGGGCATAGTGGAGTCGCCTATGATTGGTGGCGCACTTATGAGATAGACAGTCCAGTCGAGGCTGCTTCACTGACTTGGACCCAACTCTCGGATATGTTTATGAGAGAGTTTGTTCCCCAGAGCCTCAGGGATGCATGGCGCGCAGAGTTTGAGCATTTGCGCCAGGGTGCTATGACCGTTTTAGAGTATGCTATCCGTTATACCACATTGGCCAGGCATGCACCGAACTTGGTTGCTACAGTTTGGGAGAGAGTTTGCAGGTTCATTAAGGGTCTTATCCCACCCATCAAATCTAGCATGGATTGAGAGTTGGAGATGGACATTACTTATCAGCAGGTAGCGAGCATTGCTAGGAGGATTGAGGGTATGCTCGCTAGGGAGCGAAGGGAGAGGGAGGCCAAGAGGTCTCGAAAGTCGGGTCACTACTCTGGTTCCCGTACCCTATCAGCAGGTCGTTATGGTAGAGGTTATGCGGGTGCACTGTCCATTCAGCTCTTCCAGCAGCCATCAGTACTCCAGCTCCGCCTATACCTCAGGAGCCTTACTATGCACCTCCAGTTTCTAGTGTGCCTCCTTTGCGGGGCACTTCCAGGGGTCAGTCCAGCAGACCTGGCCCTAGTCAGTCATAGCCATCGCATCCTCCCAGATATTGTTTCGAGTGTGGTGATACACGCCACATGGTTAGGGACTGCCCCAGATTTGGTAGGGGTGCATCTTCACAGACTACTCAGTCATAGCGGGCTCCTCAGAGTTCTCAGGCCATGATCATAGATCCAGCTGCCCTACCTACCCAACCGGCTAGGGGCGAAGGTCAGGGAGATAGAGGTCACCCTCAATAGAGGGGCCGGACCAGATATTATGCTATTCCTGCTCGTACTGAGGTTGTTTCCTCTTACTCCATCATTACAGGTATTATACTGGTTTATCACAGAGAGGCATCAGTTCTATTCGATCCAGGCTCTACTTATTCTTATGTGTCTTCTTACTTTGCTCCGTATTTGGGTGTGCCTCGAGATTCTTTGAGTGCCCCAATTTATGTTTCTACTCCTGTGGGAGATTCTCTTGTTGTGGACCGCATTTATCGGTCATGTTTGGTTACTATTCATGGTTTTGAGACCATAGCGGATTTATTGTTACTCGATATGGTAGATTTTGACATTATTTTTTGGGCATGGACTGGTTGTCGCCCCATTTTGTTATTCTTGATTGTCACGCCAAGACCGTGATGCTGGCTATGCCAAGTATTCTGCGTATTGAGTGGAGTGGTACTTTAGATCACACTCCCAGTAGAGTTATCTCTTTTCTTAAAGCTCAGTGTATGGTTGAGAAGGAGTGTGCCGCCTATTTAGCTTATGTGAGAGATGTCATTGTTGATACCCCTTCTGTTCATTCAGTTCCAGTGTACGGGATTATCCCGATGTGTTTCCAGCTGATCTTCCAGGCATGCCGCCCGATAGAGACATTGATTTTGGCATTGATCTGTTGTCGGGCACTCAGCCCATTTCCATTCATCCGTATCGCATGGCTCCTCCTGAGTTGAAGAATCAGTTGCAAGAATTGTTTGGTAAGGGTTTTATTCGACCCAGTGTTTTACCTAGCGTGCTCCTGTCTTGTTTGTGAAGAAAAAGGATGGTTCTATGCGTATGTGTATTGATTATCGCTAGTTGAACAAGGTTACAGTGAAGAACCGTTATCCGTTGCCTCATATTAATGATCTGTTTGACCAGCTTCAGGGCACACATGTGCTTTCTAAGATTGACTTGCTCTTAGGTTACCATCAGTTGAAGATTCGGGAGCCAGATATCTCGAAGACTGCCTTTAAGACTCGGTATGATCATTACGAGTTCCTTGTTATGTCATTTGGGTTAACCAATGTCCCAGCAGCTTTCATGCATTTGATGCACAGTGTATTCAGGCCATATCTTGACTCATTCGTTATTATTTTTATTGATGATATTCTGGTGTATTCCCGGAGTCAAGAAGATCATGAGCAGCATCTGAGGACCGTGATTCAGACCTTGAGGGAGAAGAAGTTATATGCAAAGTTCTCAAAATGTGAGTTTTGGCTGAGTTCTGTGGCATTCTTAGGCCACGTGATTTCGAGTAAGGGTATTTGGATGGATCCGAGGAAGGTAGAGGTCGTCCTCAGCTACAGAGATTCATAGTTTCCTTAGTTTGGCGGGCTACTACCGTCGTTTCGTGGAGGGATTTTCATCGATTGCGGACCCTATGACTAGATTGACCCAGAAGGGTGCCCCATTTCAGTGGATAGAGGAGTGTAAGGCGAGCTTTCAGAAGCTCAAGACAGCTTTGGCTATAGCCCCAATTTTGATTCTACCTACCGGTTCGGGGTCTTATACTGTCTATAGTGATGCCTCAAGAGTTGTCCTTGGAGCGGTGTTGATGCAAGACGGTAGGATGATTGCCTACGCATCCAGACAGTTGAAGATACATGAAAAGAATTACCCTATCCACGACCTTGTGTTAGCTGCCATTGTTCATGCCTTGAAAATCTGGAGTCATTATTTGTATGGTGTGCCTTGTGAGATCTATACTGACCACCGGAGCTTGCAAAACTTACTCAAGCAAAAGGATCTAAATATGCATCAGATGAGGTGGTTAGAGTTGCTGAAGGACTATGACATTACTATTCTGTATCACTCTGGCAAGGCCAATATGGTGGAAGATGCCTTGAATCGCCGGGCAGAGAGTTTGGGTAGTTTGGCATATTTACCAGCTTCAGAGAGGCCTATGGCAATGGATGCTCAGGCCTTAGCCAGCCAGTTTGTGAGATTGGATCTTTCAGAGCCTAGTCGGGTTCTATCCTATGTGGTTTCCTGGTTTTCCCTATTTAATCGTATTCGGGAGCGGCAGTATGATGACCCTCATTTGCTTCTCCTTCAGGACAAGGTTCAGCATGGAGATTCCAGAGATGTGACCATGGAGATGACAGGGTATTGAGGATGCAGGGCCGAATTTGTGTGCCCACTGTTTATGGTCTTCGAGAGTTGATTCTAGCAGAGGCCCATAGTTCGCGGTATTCCATCCATCCGGGTGTCGCAAAGATGTATCAAGACTTGAGGCAGCACTATTGGTGGAGGCGGATGAAGAAAGATATAGTTTGTTATGTGTCTAGATGCCTCAACTGCTAGCAGGTGAAGTATGAAACACTCGGGTGGGTTGCTTCAACAGATAGAGATCCTGGAGTGGAAATGGGAGCGTATCACCATGGACTTTGTATCGGGGCTCCCACGTACCTTGAAGAAGTTTGATGCCATTTGGGCCGCTCATTTCATTCCTGTGTGTACCACTTATTCATTGGAGCGGTTGCTAGATATTTATATCCGGGAGATCGTCCGTCTGCATGGTATTCCAGTTTCTATTATTTCAAACAGAGGTACCCAATTTACATCGCGGTTATGAAGAGCCGTGCATCAGGGGTTAGGCACTTGGGTGGAGTTGAGCATAACATTTCACCCCCAGATGGGTGGACAGTCCGAGCACACTATTTAGATTCTTGAGGATATGCTCCGTGCGTGTGTGATTGAGTTTGAAGGGTCTTGGGATCATTTCTTGCCATTGGCGGAGTTTGCTTACAAAAACAGTTATCAATCCAGTATTCAGATGGCGCCGTATGAGGCTTTATATAGTAGGATGTGTAGATCTCCGGTGGGTTGGTTTGAGCCGGGTGAGGCCAGGCTATTGGGCACAAAGTTGGTTCAGGATGCATTGGAGAAGGTTAAGATGATTCAGGATAGAATCCGTACAGCCCAGTCCAGACAGAAGAGTTACGTGGATAGGAAGGTTTGTGATGTTTCATATATGGTTGGTGAGCGGGTTCTGCTTCGGGTCTCACCTATGAAAGGCGTCATAAGGTTTGGGAAGAAGGGAAAGTTGAGTCCGAGGTTTATTGTCCCTTTTGAGATTTTGAGGCGAGTTGGGGAGGTTGCTTATGAGCTTGCCTTACCTCCCAGTTTGGCCGGGGTTCATCCGATATTTCATGTTTCGATGCTCCGGAGATATCATGGTGACCCGTCACACGTGTTGGATTTTAGTTCAGTCCAGTTGGACAAGGATCTATCCTATGTTGAGGAGCCGGTGGCTATATTGGATAGGCAGATCAGAAAGTTGAGGTCGAAAAACATTGCTTCGGTAAAGGTTTAGTGACGGGGTCAACCGGCCGAGGAGGCGACTTGGGAGATCGAGCAGGATATGTGCAGCCAATACCCTCATCTTTTCACTACTTCAGTCTAGGCTCGTTCGAGGACGAACGAATGTTTAAGTGTAGGAGGATGTGACGACTCGGCCGGTCATCTTAAGAATTAACGCCCTGATCCCTATTAACTACTTCCCCTAAGTTCATTTCTACTATTTTGGTTTGCCGGGACGTTCGGTGTTGAGTTTCGGAGATTTTTGGGACACTTAGTCCCTAAATGAGAGTTTTAAGTGTTGAAAAGTGGTTCGTAGTCGAAACAATGTGAAGGCGACCTCGAAATGGAAATTCGATGGTTCCTTTAGCTCCTTTAGGTGATTTTGGGGTTGGGGGCGTGTTCGGAATGTATTTTTGAAGTTCGTAGCTCATTTAGGCTCGAAATGCCAAAGTTTGAGTTTTTGAAGTTTCCGGTCAGGTAGTGTGTTTTTTATCCGAGGGTCGGATTGAAATTCGGAAAGTTGCAGTAGCTCTGACATGTCATTTGGGACGTGTTTGCAAAATTTCAGGTCATTCGGATGTGTTTTGGTTAGGTTTTTGATCGAAAGTGTATTTTAATAAAATTTGAAGTTCTTAGGCTGAAATCCTTGTTTAATTCGAGTTTCCGGCGTTTTTTAGGTGGTTTAAGGATCTGGTACAAGTTTGAATAAGGTAGGCCTCGGGATGATTTCGGATGGTTGACGGAAGAATTTTGGAAGTTGGAAGATATCATATTTTTACTGCTTCTGGTATTTTCGCATTTGCGGCTTGGGAACTGCAGATTCGGCTAAGGCAACCCCAGAACTGATTTTGAGTGTTTCAGCAGCTTTCGCAGATGCGATGAGGTTTACGCAGAAGCGGAACCGCATCTGCAAGATGAAGACCGCAGATGCGAGTTAGGCCAATTTGGCAGTTCCGCAGAAGCGATGGAATATCCGTAGGAGCGGATCCGCTTTTGCGATTAAAGGACTGTAGAAGCGGAACCTTGGGTTTTAGTGAAAAGCCGCAGAAGCGGCACTCGTTCCGCAGAAGAGAAAATCCCTGTGCAGATATAGAAATTTTGAGGGCTAGTTTTCATAAGTTAGAAAAATCAAATTGAGCTCGGGAAGGGTAATTTTCAGAGGGTTTTGAAGATAAGACTATCGGGTAACGTTTCTTTAATTCCTCCTAGTTATATTTCATCATTTTGTAGTTAAATCCAACATTAAAATTTGAATTTTGGATCAAAAATTGGAAAAATTGGGTGAAACTTCATAGGCTAAACTATTGGATTTTGAGTGGGTGTTTGACCATTGATTTGGGAGATTTTTATATTGTTAGACTCGTGAGAGTACGAGAGTTCTAAAAATGTGAAAATTATTCGATTCTGAGACGTTGGCCTGAAGGGCATTTTGGTTATTTTTACCTAGTTTCACGTTGTAGCTTTGAACTTAATAGTAAAACCAGTTGTTTGCGATGTTATTTATAATTTGTAATTGGATTGAATAGATTTGGGCCCTTTTGAGTCGGATACTCGTTGCAAAGGCGTGATCTCTAGTTGATTTTGAGCCGGCTCGAGGTAAGTGGCTTGTCTAACCTTGTGTGGGGAACCTTTCCCTTTAGGATTTGTTATTTGGTATTTTGAGTGCTTGGTACGCGAGGTGACGTGCACGTGCTTGAGCCAATTGTTGAAAAATCCAATTTTTACTTAAGATACTGAGATCGAGTTTTCTTTCATATTTGCTTTATTCTACTTGTAATTATAACCTGTGCTAGATTAGGAAAGCATGTTTAGTTGATTTAACTTGCCTAATTACTTAAGTTGCCTTGACTGTACTACATGAAGCATGCTAGGTCAGTACTACCTGTTGCTTGTCTGTTGGTACTTCATTTCTGTATATCTTCTGGTTGTGATTGCGCATTTATATTGGGACCACGGATGTGGGATTCCGGTAGCTCCCCCCCTTGTTTGCTTACTTTGGGACTGCAGGTTAGATTCTCGATAGATCCCCCTGTACTTTTACTTTGGGACTGCGGGTTATATTCCCGATAGATCCCCCTGCACTTTTACTTTGGACTGCGGGTTAGATTCCCGATAGATCCCCCTGCATATTGATGGTTGGACTACGGGACAGTATCTCGGGAGATCCTTCAGATTTACATATGTGATGGACTACGGGACGGTATCCTAGGAGATCCACTAGACAGTTGAGAAAAGGACTACAGGACGGTATCCTGGGAGATCCTCATTGTTACCATTGATATTGGGCTATACTTATTCTATGGTTGTTCCGTTCTTTGTGTATTTGATATGGTTTGTTTAGCTTGTTTTATTCCACTGTTGTACTCATTATTACTGCAATTTCTTTCATACTGTTAATTTATTATTATATTTTAACTCAGTAGGGCCTGACCTTCCTCGTCACTACCCAACCGAGGTTAGGCTTGACACTTATTGAGTACCGCTGTGGTGTACTCATGCCCCTTCTGCGCATGTTTTTCATGTGCAGAACTAGGTTCCTCCACCCAGGTATACTATCATCGAGGCGGAGAGATCTAGCGGAGACTTCGAGGTACATCTGCAGCGTCCGCAGACCGAAGAGTCTCCTTCCTTATTCTATCTGTAGTATTTAAATTCTATCATACTTTTGATGTAGACATTCTGGAGATTAGAGCATTTACATTATTTCTTTTAGCTTGTGTTTCCCATGAGTTTTCAGGTTTTGGGATTGAGTAGTATACTTCCTCATTTCTTTTGAGTTGTATAGGTCGAGCGACCTTATATGCAGCTATTATTTTACATATATTCAATTTTAATTAATTATTTCTGTGAGTTATATTTAATTTCCGCATTGTTAGACTAACCTAGTTGTAGGAACTAGGTGCCATCACGACATGTTCATGGAGGATGAACTGGGATCATGACAGATTACCACATTAAACTTCCCTACTTTTAGGTTCATTGATTTATTGCATTAGGGGTGGTGTTGAATCCTGCTCCATTGGTGGTGGATTCTTATCGTTGGTTGGTTGTCTCACCTCCCTCAATGTTGGTGTGATCACCATAGCAAACTTCCCTGCTTCTGGGTTCATTGTTGGCCTCAATTTGATCAGACACTTGGTCACATATGGTGGACAATTGAGTAATATGTTTTTTGTATTGCTCCTTAAGGACGAAGATATGGCTGCTATTTCCTGTGGTGTTAGTAGTTATTGATGTCTTGTGTTTGGAGGTTGAGGGCTCATGGAGGTGGAAGAGGGAGTTAATGGGTCGAATGGGCTCATTGGGGACATAGGCATTATTTGAGGGATGTGTATGTATTCGGGTAGCCAAGTAATCGGGGATGTGACTCTGGGTAAATGGGTAGTTCTGCAAAGGTTGGAGGATGGAAGTGGTAATGAGATTGAGGATAATGGATCCACCAGACTGGCTATAGTAAGCCATGGCTGTTGTCATGCCCTCTGTTATAATCTGGGCTAAATCCTACGGATTATGGAGACGAACTATCACTTCATGGTTGTTCATTATCATTGAGAAGGTGAGTCCATGGTTTTGAAAACCCATTTCCAGCCAAGATTGGGGTGGTTGGAAGGGGTTGGGTGCCTTGGAAGTGTAGATCACTGGATATATTGTTGGAGGTGGAGTATGGTGTTGCATTTTTGCTTGGGTGAGGAGTTGGATATTGAGTGGACTGTAGGGTAGTTGTGATGGTTGTTAGTGTTGTGTTCTTAGAGTAAAAGCCAGTGCATAGACCCTTTGCATGGCTATTGCTTGATATAGTTGGAGATTGTTGGCTAGTAGTTTGTGTGTGTTGTGGAGTTGTTAATGATGGTTTGTCAGTATTTGAAATAGGGTGAGAGGTTAATTGAGGCATTTTCTTGGGTGTAATAGAGAGAGTGTCGTGTATAGTAGGCTTATCACATGAGCTATGGAGCAATTGGGTAGTTTGCACGGATAGAGAGGTGTCAGTTTCAGGTATTGAGGTGGGCTTAAGATTTGGTGTAGATAGGTCATGGTTTCTTAGTTCAATTGGGAGTGGGATTATACTAAGGTTTGTAGAGCTGATAGTAGGCTTGATGTTATTGGTCATCATGAGAGGTGCTGCCGACGTGGCTATTGAAGAGGGGGGATGCATGTCTGGTGCTATACTATTCATCTTAGGGAAGTGTGATGATATATATTTGGGTAGAATATTTTCTATAGTGGGTAAGGGTAATTGAGGTGGTAACTTAGTAGACCTGTTTGGCATCACTCTAGGGTGAGGTTGGGCATGTTGTTATTTGGATGGGCTTGGAGGAAGATCCATTAGGTCATGTGTCGTTTGCAATAAATCAAAAGTATTTTTTTATAGCTAATAATTGATTAGCATTTAATTGAGGAGATAAAATATTATTAAGTGATTAATTTGAGAAGTATTGTTTGACGTACTTGGTGTAACTTCCTGAATCCCCTTTATGTTTGAGCGTGACAACATATTACCTTTGATAGGATTTGATGAATTTGGCAAGGTGGTAGCCTTGTTGCTTATAGTTGTTTGTAACAATATTTTTGAAAGCCTTCATGGAAAAATAATTATCTTCCAATTGGGGATTGGTGGTGTTATTGTTGCTGGCTTGTGATTAGAGGGACAGTTGACATTAGAATGGCCAATCCTTCCACAAAGGATACATAATATATTCAAACCTTCTGTAAAGTATTTATTATCGATGGATCCCAATGAACACATGAGACTTTAACGTTTTTTCAACTGGTACTTCAATACAGATGTGGGCATAACGCCCTCTTGTCCTAGACGACGTGCATGTATCTATTTTAAGTAGTTTACCTAATTTATTTCCCACCTTCTGAAGGATTTCAACGTCATAGAACTCAGTGGGAAGCTCTAGTAATCTAGACCATATGGCCGTGTAGGTAAGCTTTGTTATGGAGGCTATAAACTTAGATTCCCAGCGTCTCATTAAGAGGAAGTAATTTAGGAAAAAGCACGGGCCCTCATGCAATGCCCTGTTCATATTTTTCTTCCTTCTGAAACTTGATGAGGAAGAATTCATTCCCTAGATCAATGAGTGACATTGATTCTGTGGTTGCCAAAGAGTTTGTAGTTTTTGTTTAAGAGTTAGGTGGCCCACTTTCCTACCAAACACTTTAACTATTAGGGAGTATTTTCAAGGGGAGTAGAGTATATATTTATCTTCAGTGGAGAGGGGAATGATATCCGGAGTTGGTTCTTCTAGTGTTTCCTCCGATATGTCAAAGATTTATTGGGTATTGGAGATGGACGGTATGTAGTTATTGTGATTGTTTAGTAAAGTTTGTATAAAGAATGTGTATTGTTAGGTATTGATTGGATCGTCAATGTTCATTGAATTGAGGTCAGGTGGATCTGTGATTGTAGAAGGTGGAATGTTGGTCATTTTCGATGACTTCAAGGTGGCAGAAGGAAAGGAGTTAGTAAATTTTTAGTGAGAAGTTAGATTTCTCTCTCTAATCCATCGCCAACTTACATTTTGTTGATAAGGCTAAGCCCCCGAATGAAAATTCATGCTCATTCTCACTTCATTTTTTTTAATCCGTTAAATGGTTGGCGCTTTTCACATGCCTAAAAATAATGAATTGAGTTTAAGTTATATGTGCAAAATACGTATAAACTATTAATGCCATCAGATTAAGTTGACCTACAACATGTAGCTTCTCAGGTTAAGTTGACCTACAAAATAAAGAAAAGCATAAGGAAAGAAAAAATGAGCACAAAAATACTAATATCGAAACTAGTGTAGCAACTGATGAGATTGTGGAAACTATATTTTTAGCAACTCCAACTAGTTTCAAACAGATAACGAGTGAATTTTAAATTCTGATTGTTCATATCATATATATCCTAGCAGGGACTTGTTTTCTACTATAGATGGCAATTAGGGTGGGGCGAGGCGGGGCTGGGTGGGGCGGGGCAAA
>MU778186.1:59723-92738 GCA_026770625.1 Nicotiana glauca
GTTAAGGCAGGGTAAGGTATGGAGCTGCTGAAATTGTTTAACAGTGGACAACAGAAGAAAGTGTAAATAGAATCATATAGAAACATGAATAACGTTTTGCCTTCTTCATTCATCACGTTACGTAAGTCGCATTAAATCTCCTACAGTACTCCCTACGTTCTAATTTATGTGAACCTGTTTGACTGGGCACGAAGTTTAAGAAAAAAAGAAGACTTTTGGAATATGTGGTCCTAAACAAGTCAAAAAGGGGCCCAGAATATTTGTGTGGTTATAAAAGATTATCAATAAGGGTAGAATTGTAAGTTTAAGCTAAATTATTTCTAAATTTAGAAAAGGGTCATTCTTTTTGGAACATACCAAAAGGGAAATAGGTCACATAAACTGGAACAGATGGAGTATTTTCTTTTACAATAGCATAGAATAACTTAAAATTCACGTCTCTTTAAGCCACTTCTAACGTGCTTTCTTCATGATGACCGGGGTTGTTGTAAGCTTGAATCAAATAATATGCATTGATCCTTCAATTATTTGTTAGTACATTAAATTAGGTTGGATATGGTATAAGAAAGGAAAGATTGCATTTTCAATCCCAGAGAAATACATTTATTTTAGGGAAAAGGGCCATTATTATTCCTGTACTATTGAAATAGTACACATTTGTCCTCCATTTCACTTTACGTCCAAAAACCACCCTACCGTTAACAAACTTGATGGAATTTTCCCTAACCCTAATGGATGGGACAGTTGTGTCACGATCCAATTCCCAAACCCGGTCGTGATGGCGCCTCTCGTGAAGACAAGGCCAGCTAGAACAATGCAATACCTCTTTTAAAGCATTTAAACAACATTAATAGTTCAAACACATGCGTAATATAGCAAAGAGTGCGGAAATAGCAATAACAATGGGAAAAACCATCCCGACACAGCCCAAACCGGGGTGTCACAAGTCATGCGCTACTACAGAGTTACTAATAGTCTACAAAACAGAATATCTAATACAAGTCTAGAATAACTGAAATAGCATAAAATAGGGGAGTCAAGGGGTTGCGGACGCCAACAGCTACCGCGATTGTCCAATCTCGCTGCCTGATCTAGGAAGGATGTCAGTGCTCAGGTGCGGACTCTGCTAATCCTGAATCTGCACGCATGGAGCAGGGAGTAATGTGAGTACTCCAACCCAGTGAGTAGTAATAATAATAAATAATAACTAAAGATAAGAAATCACATAACTGCACAAAGCAATTCTATATCAGGCAGTAAAAGCAGTAAAACAGTAGAACAATACAGAATCAAATGAAATCTCTTTTTTAAATAAATTCGGTAAATCAGGTAAAACAACAAGTAAATAGTGAGTAGAAATCTGCCCCTCGGGCCCATCAATCGCTCAGAACAGTATCAGCCCTTCGGGCTCAGTATCATATCACATGGGATACTCGCGCTCACTGTGGGTATGCAGACTCCGGAGGGGCCCCTTAAGGCCCAAGCGCTATATCAACATAAGGCCTGAAAGACTTCTCACATCACACTCGAGGCCTGAAAGCCTCCTCACAATACACTCGAGGCCTGAAAGCCTCCTTACATATCACTCGAGGCCTGAAATCCTCCTCACATCACGCTCAAGGCCTGAAAGCCTCACTCAGTCCATAAACATCATAAGCCCCTCGGACATCAATAAAATAATAGTTCTCAGCCCAAACAACAGTGAAATATCAGTAAAGTCTCAAAATTCAATTAAAATGGCTGAGTTTGCAAAATAGTATAATCATTAGGACTGAGTTCAGATATCCTGTCAAAATAGTAAGGAAATAGTGATAACAATCCCTGAAGGGTTCAAATAATCGGCATTAAGCCCAAAATATGGCAATAAGCCCAAATCACGATGATAATCAAATCAGCTTAGTCAAATACGCGGTAAAATATCAAACGAGACGGACCAAGTCACAATCTCCAGCAGTAAATGACCCCACGCTCGCCATTAAGCATGTGTTTCACCTCAATATAGCACTACGTTGTGCAAATCCGGGGTTTCAAACCCTCAGGATATTATTTACTATCATTACTAACCTCAAGCCGACCAAAATCCTAGCTCGATATGCTCTTGCCTCGCAAATCAAACTCCTCGCACGTCAAATCTGGTGAAAACCACAACGAATACGTTAAAATTGGCTAAGGGAACATAACCCAATCGAAAAAACTCAAAAAATATCAAAATTCACGAAATTGGCAAAACCCGAGCCCCGGGCCCTCTTCTCAAAAAATTAAAAAATTAACATCACCGGATTCCTCATCTCGTCACGAGTCTATACATATCAAAAAATCCCTAATCCGAGTCCAAATGACCAATCAAATCCCACTTTGAAATATAAAATTTCCAAGCCCTAGCTAACCCTTTTGATGAATTTCCATAAATTTATATGTTAATTCTACCATTAAATCATGTATTTAGGTAACAAAACTCACCTCCAATCACCCCCAGTCGAAATCACCTTCAATTTCCGTCCAAAAGCTCTTAAGGTTGCTCAAAAATGGTGGAAATAAGACTTGGTTCGCGGATGAAATGTTTAATAAAACCCTTCTGCCCAGACTTATTTTCCTCTATGCGAACGCGAGGTCTCTCTCGCGTTCGCGATGCTCAAAATTCCATCAGCCCAAAAAATGCCCTTCGCAAACGCGGTCCAGGTTCTGCGAACGCGAAGCTTACTCACAACTAACTACGCGAATGCGACAGCATGGGCGCGAACGCGAAGACTAAAACTCCCTGGACTCAATTCCTTATACGCGTTAGCGGCTATATTTAGCTAACCCTCCGCGAACGCGGACCCACACACGTGAATGCGAAGAGTAATTCTTCAGCCTCCCAAGTTCCTTCTTCGCGAACGCGTGACCCTTTACGCGAACACGAAGGGTAAATTTCTCTGCAACAAATAGCTGGAAAACCTGCAATCTTCAAAGGCCAAAATTGGTCCGATTGACCATCCGAAATCACCCCGAGGCTCCCGGGACCTCAACCAAAAGCACCAACACATCGTAAAACATCATTCAAACTTGTTCCAATCATCAAAACACATCAAACAACACTAAAATCATCAATTCTCACCGAATTCAAGCCTAAGTTCTTCAAAAACTTCCGAAACACGCATTTGATCAAAAACCCAACCAAAACACCTCCGAACGACCTGAAATTTTGCGCTCACATCCAAAATCACCAAACGAAGCTACAGAAACTCTCGGAATTCCATTCTGATCCTCGGATCAAAATCTCACCTATTAACCGGAATTCGCCAAAATACTAACATTGCCAATTCAAGTCAAATTCTACACCGGACCTCCAAAATCAATTCTGATCACCCTCCTAAGTCACAAATCATCCCCCGAAGCTAATCAAATCACCGAAAATCACATCCGAGCCCTCTAACTCATAAGTCAACATCCGGTTGACTTCTCTAAAACAAGCCCTCCTTAAAGAGACTAAGTGTCTCATTTCCATCTAAAACCAATCTAATTCAACTCATTCACCCAAGACTCTTATAATGAAACATAAAGAAGCAAAAATAGGGGAAACGGGGCGGTAACTCACGTGACGACGAGCCGGGTCGTCACATCCTCCCCAACTAAAACAAACGCTCCTCCTCGAGTGGGTCAAGAAACATACCTGGAGCCTCAAACAGGTGAGGATATCTGCTCCGCATCTCCCACTCGGTCTCCCAGGTAGCCTCCTCCATGGGCCGACCTCTCTACTGCACTTTTAACGAAGCTATATCCTTTGATCTCGACTTTCAAACCAGACGACCCAAAATAGCCATTGGCTCCACATCATAGGTCAAATCATTATCCAACTGAACAGTGCTAAAATCCAATACAAGAGACGAATCCCCAACATACTTTCGGAGCATAGATACATGAAATACCAGATGTACGCTCGACAATCTGGGCGGCAAGTCAAGCTCATAAGCCACCTCCCCAATCCTCCCGAGTACCTCAAAAGGTCCAATAAACCGCGGACTCAGCTTCCCTTTTTTCCCAAATCGCATAACACCCTTCATGGGTGAAACCTTCAGGAAGACCTTATTACCAACCATATAAGACACATCCCGAACCTTCCGGTCCGCATAACTCTTCTAACGCGACTGTGTTGTACGGAGCCTCTCCTGAATCAACTTCACCTTCTCTAAGGCATCCTGCACCAACTCTGTCCTCAATAGTCTAGCCTCGCCGGGCTCGAACCATCCAACCAGAAATCTACACTGCCTCCCATACAACGCTTAATACGGAGCCACCTGAATACTCGACTGATAACTGTTGTTGTAGGAAAACTCTGCAAGCAGCAAAAACTCATCCCATGAACCTCCAAAATCAATAACATAGGCACGCAACATGTCCTCCAATATCTGAATAGTACGCTCGGACTGCCCGTCCGTCTCAGGATGAAATGATGTGCTCAACTCTACCTGCATACCCAACTCTCGTTGAAATATCCTCCAGAACTGAGAAGTAAACTGAGTACCTCTATCTGAGATAATAGATACTGTAACACCATGCAATCGAACAATCTCCCGGATAAAGGTCCCTGCCAGCTGCTCCGAAGAATAGGTAGAACATACCGGAATGAAATGCGCAGACTTGGTCAGCCAGTCTACAATCACCCAAATCGAATCGAACTTTTTCAAAATCCGAGGGAGACCACTCATAAAATCTATAGTAATCCTCTCCCACTTCCACTCTGGAATAATCATCCGCTGAAGTACACCACTTGACCTCTTATGCTCATATTTCACCTGCTGACAGTTGAGACACCGAGCCACAAATCCTACAATGTCCTTCTTCATCCTCCTCCACCAATAGTGATGCCTCAAGTCCTGATACATCTTCGCGGTTCCCGGATGAATGGAATACCGCGAGCTATGGGCCTCCTCTAATATAAACTCCCGAAGCCCATCCACATTGGGCATACAAATTCGGCCCTGCATCCTCAACACACCATCATCACCAATGGTCACGTCTCTAGCATCATCATGCTGAACCATGTCCTTAAGGACAAGCAAATGTGGATCATCATACTGCCGCTCTCTGATGTGATCATATAAGGAAGACCGAGAAACCACACAAGACAACACCCGAATAGGCTCTAAAATATCAAGTCTCACCAACCGATTGGCCAAAGCCTGAACATCAACTGCGAAAAGCCTCTCCCCAACTGGAATGTATGCCAAACTCCCCATACTAACCGTCTTTCGGCTTAAAGCATTGGCCACTACATTGGACTTCCCCGGGTGATACAGGATGGTAATGTCATAATCCTTAAGTAACTCTAGCCACCCTCTTTGCCTCAAATTAAGATCCTTTTACTTGAATAGATGCTGAAGACTGCGTGTCACACCTCCTTTTTACCTACCCCGTAAGGGCTTAAAGGAGTTTTTCTAATTAAAGGACAATCGAAACAGGATTTATTATTAAAATTCAGAGTCGCCACTTGGGAGATTTATAGTGTCCCAAGTCATCGGTGGAATCCCGAATCGAGGAAAAGAATAACTCTGTATAACAGTCCGCAAACTAGAAATTCGAGTAAGGAATTTTGTTAACCTGGGAGAAGGTGTTAGGCATTCCCGGGTTCCATGGTTCTAGCACGATCGCTCAAGTGTCAAATTTGGCTTAATTATCTAATTTTACAACATGTTTTAACCTATGTGCTTTTTAACTTTGAACCGCTTTTATGATTATTTTTAAAGAGAATTGCAACGTCATGAAAACACGTCTCGAACCACGTCACTAAATGCACCCGTGGTTTTTGACACATTTCAATTCCGTTGGGATTTAGATTTGGGTCACATAAATGTGCACCCGAGTTTAAGAAAGTAATATTATTTAATGTCGGGCCTAAAGCAACTAGCATATTATTAACTTTGTGGGAGGCCATGAAATTCGCTAAATGGCGCGTCCCGAGGTCTAAGTATTTATAGAAGCAATTAAGAGGGCCACGCAATTTGTGATTTATTTGGTGTGGCGCACCTCGTTCATTTTAAAATGGCAACCTAAAGCAACTACAATCTTCTATTGTGTATTGTCTAAAAAAATGAAGAAGAGGCCCTAATTAATTTAACATTTACACTCAGTTAAAAATTTGAAAGCGTTTGGGCTTCGAAAATCAGCCCAAATGGAGGGGATCCAGTTTAGCTTCGAGTTGGCCAGTCACGGGCCTTCGCCTAGGACTGAATGTGAAGTAAATCAAAGCTAGATCTGGGTCGTGCCTTAGTGCTGAGGCCCAATTTAATTGTCAATGGGCTGCTGACCCGTGATCCTGGAAGGCTCAAGCCAAACCACCTTAATTAAATTTCATAACTACTGGGCCAAATTCATACTGTGCTCCATGATCTTTGTAACAATGAGACAATGTAATTACATTCCAAATCAACAAGTGCTATTTATTAAAATCAAATTCCCATATTCAGATTGTGTCTAAACTAACGTATTACTACATCATTTCAGAGGCCATGATTAAACTAAAGTGATTACTAACTGAATTGAAATATCAAATTAAAAAAAAACTTGACAATCTAAACGTTATTTTGATCTCAGAACCGACAACCCTGAAATTGAACTGAAATTCATGTGTTAACTATAAGTTTAACATTTCCTATGCATTTCAGCGTTTGAGTCTAAATACCAGCTTCAAATTCCTATTACTTCATGACTTTTAAACCTTTGAAACTAACTGATGTTATTTCAATTATCAATTAATTACACAAATCAACAACTATTACACAAATACATTCACAAACTAACGATAAACAGTCCAAATGTCAAATACAATTTATATAGTTATGAGGGCATACAGTAAGCAGTAAACAGTCAGAATCTATAACAAAAC
Source organism: Nicotiana glauca (assembly GCA_026770625.1). Classification (NCBI taxonomy): domain Eukaryota; kingdom Viridiplantae; phylum Streptophyta; class Magnoliopsida; order Solanales; family Solanaceae; genus Nicotiana; species Nicotiana glauca. Next base: position 66,589 of record MU778186.1, read on the forward strand.
TTAAGTGTCAACTTCATTTCACTTTCAGCTTGTGATATACATCAAAATGAGCTCAGGATGTGTACCTGGAGTCAAAGTACAATAAGAAGAAGGAGAATCAGTAGCAAATAGCAAAGCAGCAGCTCGAATCCGAGTATACAGTCCAGCAAACAGCACCAGAATCAGTCCAGAATTGAAATAGGAAAACACAACACTAATAATCAACCAAACAGACTTGAATAAACCCAAAATGATTCGAAACTAAACCTAGGAAAAATTTCTGAAACTTCAGCAGCTAGAAACAACCCAAAATAGCTTGAATAAACCCCAAAACGACTTGAAATTGAATCTAGGAACACTAGGAACTCGGATTAACAAGCTAAACTTGCAATCAATCTAAAAATCTCAATGTAACAGTATATTTTTGGAGTTTTCTGTGGTGTTTACTTTTTTTTTATTTGGTTTTTGAAGACTTGGAATTTGAAATTTAAATTTCAGATTTGAAATCTGTAGACACTTTTGGGAAATTTTTCAGATCTCTAAAACTTCTGAAACAAGGCAATAAGGACTGCCTTTTTAGGCAACACTAAAAGAAATTTCAGATTTTCAACTTTACATTTTAGTCCCTCTTTTAAATTTCAGTTTTATCCAATTAGTCCTTTATTTATTGACTTGTTACTCAAGTTACTACACTAGAACTACTGAAATCTAAACTAAGACCCTCTTCTAGAAAGGTCTAGGGAGTTCTAGCTTTATCTACAACATTTTCTCTACTTAGGAATACCTAAATTACCCTTCATTCAATCCCAAAATTACTGAACTATCCTAACTAAAACCCCAGCCCCTCTTTATCCTAGTTAAAATTCAACTATAGTTAACCCAAGTACTTCTAATTCAGCTATAACCAAATCAATTTAAACTAAACCTAACAAACTAATTAAAACTAAGCACTGAACTAAAGAAGTACTAATTACTGATTAACCTAAACTAAACAACAATAATGGAATACTGAAGAACAGATTAAGATTAGACAAAGTCCAAACAATATCGATTAAAGACTTATCAAAACAGATTAACAAAGAATTAAACTAATAATCAAACTAAAATCAGAAATCATAACAAATTAGAATCTAAACGAAACAAACAATTAGAAGGAAAACCAAGCACAAAATCAGAAAAGAATTGATCCAAATTAAAAACGAAAATTAAACTAGAAATTAAAAACTACGAGAACAGAATCAACAAGAAATGTAATCAAATGAAGAGAAAGAACTCACTGATTTGGTCTTTTGTTGACTAACTCGAATCTGATGAGTTTTCCTTGGCATTTTTGGATCACAACCGTCCTTAATCATGTGTTTTCATGAGAAAACACATTATTAAGGGCTATTATAGCCCAAAATCAAAGAATCCCCAACATTAAGGAATTAGGGGTTTTCGGCCAAAATATTTGAAATTCGAAGCGTTGCGGTGATATTAGAAGAAATCTGGTTGGGAATTGGGGATGAGGGAGGTTAGGGGAGTATAGGGTGTAAATTTGGTGAGGTTTGGACGAATTGGCATTTTGGTCCGAGTTTTCGATTCAATATTCGAATGTTTTGGATGTGATTTGAGGGAAGCTAAGACTGGATTTGAGATGAGGGAGAAGGGGAGGTTTAGGGTGTATTTTTGGTGAAGTTTGGAGGTGGCGCCACCGTGGGCGGCGGAGGCGGCGTCCACAGTTTTGAAGATTCGGACACCTTGACGGGGATTTGGAGAAAACCAAAGTTGAATTCATGCTGAGGATGGCGTGGCGGAGTTATGGTGTGATTTTGGGCGAGGTTGGAAACCGGCCGCCGCCGTGAGGCAATTTCCAGCGGCGGTGTTACATGTTCTGGGTTGGGGTGAGGAGACGAGGGTTTTGTGGGGTAAGGGGCTTGTCCGACCGTTATATGTTATTGAATATGGGCTTCCTGCCCGTTGGATCGATAAACATCGACGGTCAAGACTAAAACTTAACCAAACGACGTCGTTTCATGGGGGAAGGGGTCTGGACTGGACTGAGGCGGTGTTTGGGCCTGGTTTGGACGGGTCTTGGGTGAGATTGTACTTGGGCTGATACATTTAGCCCAAAATTTGGGCATTTTACTAAGACCATGCTTTTTTATTAATTTTTCAATTATTTTCTTTTCTTTTCCTCTTTTTATTTTTCATTTATATTATTTTCGATTTTTATTAAATGCCAAATTAAAAGTAAAAACCCAAATTGACTCTAAAATTATATTACTTAATTTCCAACTACACTAATTCCTAATTTAAATGCAAACTAAGACAAATTAAAAGTATAAATGCAAAAGAACTATTTCTTTATAAAGTAACTTAATTACTAATTAATCCTAAAATATGAAATTAAACCCTAAATGCAAATGTCAAGTATATTTTTTATATTTTTTATTAATTAAAATGCGCAAACAAAAATGCAAACAATTAACATAAAATGTCAAAAAAATCCACAAAATTGCAAAATAATGAAAGAAATTATTTTGTTTGAATTTCTGGGAGTAATTCATATAGGGCAAAAATCACGTGCTCACACTGCGATGATCAGTGAATGCCTCGCAAGATACTCCATACAAGTAGTGCCTCTAAATCTTCAAAGCATGAACTATAGCAGCCAATTCCAAATCATGTACAGGGTAGTTCTTCTCGTGGGGCTTCAACTGACGAGAAGCATAAGCAATAACTCTACCCTCCTGCATCAATACACATCCGATCCCAACTCTCGAAGCATCACAATACACAGTATAAGAACCTGAAGCTGAGGGCAAAACCAATACTGGAGCCGTGATCAAAGCTGTCTTAAGCTTCTGAAAGCTCTCCTTGCACTCGTCCGACCACACAAATGGAGTAACCTTCTGAGTCAACTTGGTCAAGGGTGATGCAATAGAGGAAAATACCTGAACAAACCGGCGATAATAACCTGCCAACCCAAGGAAACTACGAATCTCTATGGCTGAGGTCGGTCTAGGCCAACTCTGAACCGCCTCTATCTTCTTCGGGTCGACCTGAATACCCTCGCTGGACACCACGTGTCCCAAGAAAGCTACTGAGCTGAGCCAAAACTCGCACTTGGAGAACTTTGCATAAAGCTTCTCCTCCCTCAATCTCTGTAATACAACTCGCAAATGTTGTGCGTGCTACTCTTGGCTACGCGAGCACACCAAAATATCATCAATAAAAACAATAACGAATGAATCTAGATACGGCCGAAATACATTGTTCATCAAATGCATGAACGCTGCTGGGGTATTAGTCAGCCCGAAAGACATGATAAGGAACTCATAGTGCCCATATCTAGTCCTAAAAGCAGTCTTCATAATATCTGAATCCCTGATCTTCAACTGGTGATAGCCCGAACGGAGATCAATCTTGGAGAACACCCTCGCTCCCTGAAGCTGGTCAAATAAATAATCAATGCGAGACCGGGGATACTTGTTCTTCACTGTTACTTTGTTCAATTGTCTTTAGTCAATGCACATTCTTATGGTGCCATCCTTCTTCTTCACAAATAGAACCGCTGCACCCCACGGTGACACACTAGGCTGAATGAACCCTTATCTAGGAGTTCCTGAAACTGATCCTTCAATTCTTCAACTCCGCTGGTGCCATACGATATGGCGAAATGGAAATGGGATGAGTTCCCGGCACCAGGTCAATGCCAAAATCAATATCCCTGTCCAGTGGCATGCCCGGCAGGTCTGCAGGAAATACATCGGGAAACTTCCTCACAACTGGGACAAAATCGATACTAGGAGTCTCGGCTCCAACATCTCTCACAAACGCCAAATATGAATGGCAACCCTTCCCAACCATACGCTGGGCCTTTAAGAATGAAATCACCCTACTAGAAAAATAGTCAGTCACGCCATGCCACTTGATCCTCGGTACACCCGGTATAGCCAGAGTGACTGTCTTAGCATGACAGTCCAGAATAGCATGACACGGAGATAACCAGTCCATGCCCAAAATAACATCAAAATCCACCATGATCAATAGCAATAGATCAACTCCGGTCTCCAGACCCCCAATAGTCATCAAATATGACCGATACACATGGTCTACAATAATAGTATCGCCCATCGGGGTAGATACATGAATAGGTAAAGCAATACACCCTCATGTCGTACCCAAATGGTGAGCAAAATATGAGGACACATAAGAATAGGTGGAACCGGGATCAAATAAGACTGAGGCATCAATGTGGCAGACTGAATAATACCTGTAATAACAACATCTGAAGCAATAGCATCTGTCATACCCTGAAGAGCATAAAAGCGAGCCTGGCCACCTCCTGATTGACCTGCGCCTCTGGGGTGACCCCTGGCTACCTGACCCTACCCCTAGCTGGCGGGGCGGATGCTGAAGAAACTGGACCAGAAGACGAGGGCTGACCCCTTTGTTGAGATAAGCTAGCAGCACGATGAGGACACTGCCTCCACATATGCCCAAACTCTCCGCACTCATAATAACTCCCGGGTGCTGGAGAATGATAATGAAGGGAACCCCTCACGCCGGAGTGACTGGCTAATGCACTCGTCCTAGAAGAACCCTAAAAAGATGGGGCTCAAGATGAACTTTGTGCTGAAAGAGCGCTGAGTGAAGGCTGACTCTGCTGAGAACCATGATAACCACAAACTTAAGATGCTCCATGATACTCGGAACGGGCCGACTGAGCGGTCCTGAAAGAACGACCCCTACCCTGCTGGAACTGGCCCCTCGAAGGAGCACCGTTGTAACTGCCAGAACCTCGAAGCCTCTTGGCCTCTCTCTCCTCTTGATCCTGACGGCGAACCGCCTCAATCTCTCGAGCTATATCAACTACCTCCTCGAATGAAGCACCCAGTACTCTCTCTCTAGTCATAAGAACACGGAGGTGGTAGTTTAGGCCATCCACAAATCTCCTGATTCGTTCACGATCCGATGGAACCATCCAGACGGCATGACGAGCCAACTCTGAAAACCTCATCTCGTACTGAGACACAGTCATATCTCCCTGCCGTAGCCACTCAAACTACCTGCGCAGCTCCTCTCTATGGGACTGCGGTACATACTTCTCTAAATAAAGAGTGGAGAACTTCTGCCAAGTCAAAGGTGCTTCACCAGCCGAATTACGCCTCTCATAAGTCGCCCACCAAGTAAAGGCAGCCCCAGTGAACTGAAAAGTAGTAAAAGCCACACCACTGGACTAAAGATCCCCGTTGTACAAAGCATACGCTGACACCTGTCAAGAAAACCCTAGGCATCCTCGCCCTCAGCTCCACTAAATGTCGGAGGCTGGAGTCTACCAAACCTCTCGAGGCGACGCTGCTCGTCCTCGGGCATAACTTGAACCCTAAACTCCTATACTGGAGCAACTGGCTGAGCTGGAGGTGCCTCTGGAGTCTGTAATCCCTGCACTACCTACTCCAGAGTGCGAGCAGCGGGAGTCTGATTGCCTCCCCCGGCTTGTGAAATAGCTGCTGTTGTTGTGGTGGCTGAAACTACCTGAGCCAGGCCCATGCAAACTGTCAAGATCTGAGCCAATGTCTCTTGAAGGCCTGGAATCACAATGGGCATAGCTGGTGCCTAAACTGGTGCTTCTGGAGCCTGGTCCTGAGCTGGGACAAATAGAGGATCCACAAGTGCTGCCCCTGCTGCTCTACCTCTGCCACGACCACAACCACGACCGCATCCATGACCTCTGGTGGCCTCAGTGGGTGGTACTGGTGGTCGGCCGTCACATTCGGTAGCTCGTGTCTTCACCATCTGTGAGAGAATAGAACACAGAGAAGTTTAGTACTTGGATCTACAAGTTCGCACGACATAATTTCAAGAATGTGAAGTTTTCCTAAAAATTTCTACAGCCTCCCGAGGATAAGTACAGATGTCTCTGTACCGATCCGCGAGACTCTATTAAACCATATCATGACTCGCGAGACCTAGTAACCTAGGCTCTGATACCAATTTTTCACGACCCAATTCCCAAACCCGGTCGTGATGGCGCCTCTCGTGAAGACAAGGCCAGCCAGAACAACGCAACACCTCTTTTAAAGTATTTAATTAACATTAATTGTTCTAACACATCGTAATATAGTAAAGAGAGCGGAAATAGCAATAACAACGGGGAAAACCATCCCGACACAGCCCAAACCGGGGTGTCACAAGTCATGAGCTACTACAGAGTTACTAATATTCTACAAAACAGAATATCTGATACAAGTCTAGAATAAATGAAATAAGATAAAATAGGGGAGTCAAGGGGTTGTGGACGCCAACAGCTACCTCGATGCTCCGATCTCGCTGCTTGATCTGGGAAGGATGTTAGTGCTCAGGTGCGGACTCTGCTAATCCTGAATCTGTACGCATGGTGCAGGGAGTAATGTGAGCACTCCGACCCAGTGAGTAATAATAATAAATAATAACCGAAGATAAGAAATTACATAACTGCACAAAGCATTTCTATATCAGGCAATAAAACAATAGAACAGTACAGAATCAAATGAAATCTTATTTTTAAATAAATCCGGTAAATCAGGTAAAACAACAAGTAAATAGTGAGCAAAAATCTGCCCCTCGGGCCCAGTATCAATCGCTAAGAATAGTATCAGCCCCTCGGGCTCAGTATCACATCACTCAGTATAGTATCAGCCCCTCGGCTCAGTATCATATCACATAGGTACCTGCGCTCACTGTGGATGTGCAGACTCCGGAGGGGCCCCTTACGACCCAAGCGCTATATCAACATAAGGCCTGAAAGCCTTCTCACATCACACTCGAGGCCTGAAAGCCTCCTCACAATACATTAGAGGCCGGAAAGCCTCCTCACATATCATCGAGGCCTGAAAGCCTCCTCATATATCTCGAGGCCTGAAAGCCTCCTCACATCACGCTCAAGGCCTGAAAGCCTCACTCAGTCCTGAAACATCATAAGCCCCTCGGGCATCAATAAAATAATACTTCTCAACCCAAATAACAGTGAAATATCAGTAAAGTCTCAAAATTCAATTAAAACGGCTGAGTTTGCAAAACAGTATAATCATTAGGGCTGAGTTCAAATATCATGTCAAAATAGTGAGGAAATAGTGATAACAATCCCCAAAGGGTTCAAATAATCGGCATTAAGCCCAAAACATGGAAATAAGCCCAAATCACGATGATAATCAAATCAGCTTCGTCAAATACTCGGTAAAATATCAAACGGGACGGACCAAGTCACAATCCCCAATAGTAAACAACCTCGTGCTCGCCATTAAGCACGTGTTTCACCTCAATATAGCACTGTGCACCTCAAGCCGACCAAAATCCTAGCTCGCTATGCCCTTGCCTCGCAAATCGACCTCCTCGCGAATCGAATCTGGTCAAAACCACAATGAATACGTTACAATAGGCTAAGGGAACATAACCCAATTGAAAAGACTCGAAAAATATCGAAATTCACAAAATTGGCAAAACCCGAGCCCCGGGCCCACTTCTCAAAAACACAAAAAATTAACATCACCGGATTCCTCATCTTGTCACGAGTCTATATATACCAAAAACTCCCTAATTCGAGTCCAAATGACCCATCAAATCCCACTTTGAAATACCAAATTTTCAAGCCCTAGCTTACCCCTTTTTGATGAATTTCCATATATTTCTATGTTAATTCTACCATTAAATCATGTATTTAGGTAATATAACTCACCTCCAATCACCCCCAGTCGAAATCACCTTCAATTTCCGTCCAAAAGCTCTTAAGGTTGCTCAAAAATGGTGGAAATAAGACTTGGTTCGCGGATGAAATGTTTAATAAAACCCTTCTGCCCAGACTTATTTTCCTCTATGCGAACGCGAGGTCTCTCTCATGTTCGCGGTGCTCAAAATTCCATCAGCCCAAAAAATGCCCTTCGCAAACGTGGTCCGGGTTTTGCGAACGCGAAGCTTACTCACAACTAACTACGCGAACGTGACACGATGGGCGCGAATAGGAAGTCTAAAACCCCTGGACTCAATTCCTTATACGCGTTCGTGGCTACAACCACGCGAACTCGATGCACAATTAGCTAACCCTCAGCGAATGCGGGCCCACACACGCGAATGCGAAGAGTAATTCTTCAGCCTCCCAAGTTCCTTCTTCGCGAACGCGTGAGCCTTTACGCGAACACGAAGGGTAAATTTCTCTGCAACAAATAGCTGGAAAACCTGCAATCTTCAAAGGCCAAAATTGGTCCGATTGACCATCCGAAATCACCCCTAGGCCCCTGGGACCTCAACCAAAAGCACCAACACATCCTAAAACATCATTCAAACTTGTTCCAATCATCAAAACACATAAAAAAAAAATACTAAAATCATCAATTCTCACTGAATTCAAGCCTAAGTTCTTCAAAAACTTTCGAAACACGCATTTGATTAAAAGCCTAACCAAAATACCTCCGAATGGCCTGAAATTTTGCGCACACATCAAAAATCACCCAACAAAGCTACAGAAACTCTCGGAATTCCATTTTGACCCTCAGATCAAAATCTCACATATCAACTGGAATTCGCCAAAATACTAACTTCGCCAATTCAAGCCAAATTCTACACCGAACCTTCAAAATCAATTCCGATCACCCTCCTAAGTCACAAATCATCCCCCGAAGCTAACCGAATCATCTAAAATCACATCCGATCCCTATAACTCATAAGTCAACATCCGGTTGACTTCTCCAAAATAAGCCCCCATTAAACAGACTAAGTGTCTCATTTCCATCTAAAACCAATCCAATTCAACTCATTCACCCAAGACTCTTATAATGAAACATAAGGAAGCAGAAATGAGGGGAAACAAGGCGGTAACTCACGTGACGACGAGCCGGGTCGTCACAAGCTGACCCACTCCGTGATTGTTATTGTGATTGTTTAGTAAAGTTTACATAAATAATGGGTATTGTTAGGTATCGATTGGATCATCAATGTTCATTGAACTAAGGTTAGGTGGATCTGCGATTGTAGCAGGTGGAATGTTGGTCATTTTCGATGATTTCAAGGTGGCAGAAGGAAAGGAGTTAGTAAATTTTTAGTGAGAAGTTAAATTTCTCTCTCTAACCCATCGCCAACTTACATTTTGTTGATATGGCTAAGCCCCCGAATGAAAATTCATGCTCATTCTCACTTTATTTTTTTATTTTATTAATCCGTTAAATGGTTGGCACTTTTCACATGCCTAAAAATAATGATTTGAGTTTAAGTTATATGTGCAAAATACATATAAACTGTTAATGCCATCAGGTTAAGTTGACCTAAAACATGTAGCTTCTCAGGTTAAGTTGACCTACAAAATAAAGAAAAGCATAAGGAAAGAAAAAAGGAGCACAAAAATACTAAGATCGGAACTAGTGTAGCAACTGATGAGGTTGAGGGAACTATATTTTTAGCAACTCAAACTAGTTTCAAACAGACAATGAGTGAATTTTAATTTTCGGTTGTTCATATATATATATATATATATCCTAGCAAGGATTTATTTTCTACTAGAGTTGCAATTAGGGCAAGGCGGGGCAGGGCAGGGCAAACTCTTAATGGGGCAGCGTAGGGAAAATCTAAATAGGGTGGGGTAGGGCAGAGCAGGGCAAAATATTATTTTTGGAAAAAATTGATGGGTTAGGGCAGGGTAAGGTATGGAGCTGCTGAAATTGTTTAACAGTGGACAACAGAAGAAAGTGTAAATAGAATCATATAGCAACATGAACAACATTTTGCCTTCTTCATTCATCACGTTACGTAAGTCACACTAAATCTCCTACAGTACTCCCTCCGTTCTAATTTATGTGAACCTGTTTGACTGGGCACGAAGTTTAAGAAAAAAAAGACTTGGAATGTGTGGTCCTAAACAAGTCAAAAAGGGGCCCAAAATATTTGGGTAGTTATAAAAGTTTCTCATTAAAGATAGAATTATAAGTTTAAGCTAGATTGTTTCTAAACTTAAAATGGGGTCATTCTTTTTGGAACAGACCCAAAAGGAAATAGGTTCACATAAACTGGAATGGATGGAGTATTTTCTTTTACAATAGCATAGAATAACTTAAAATTCACGTCTCCTTAAGCCACTTCTAACGTGCTTTCTTCATGATGACCGGGGTTGTTGTAAGCTTGAATCAAATAATATGCACTGATCCTTCAGGTATTTGTTAGTGCATTTAATTAGGTTGGATATGGTATAAGAAAGGAAAGATTGCATTTTCAATCCCAGAGAAATATATTTATTTTAGGAAAAAGGGCCATTATTATCCTTGTACTATTAAAATAGTACACATTTGTCCTCCGTTTCACTTTACATCCAAAAACCACCCTACCGTTAACAAACTTGATAGAATTTCCCCTAACCCTAACGGATGGGGCAGCTAACTCACTCCATTTTTTTCATGTCAGCTTCCAGGTCAGCCTAGTCTCCACTTAACTATTCCCCTTCTCTTTCTTTCTCCTTGAGTTACGACAAAGTAACGTCCAATTTTAAAAGAACCGCTCCAATAACTGACCCATTAGTAGTGAACCCAATTTAATCCCTTAAATAAAATAAGGTAAAATTAAAAGAAAAAAAAGAGTTGACCGAAATGAACTCCGGTGAAGTCCCAGATCTGTAGATCTGAAGGAAGTTTTTTTCATTGTTAAATCAATAGCTAACAATGTTTGGATATTTGTTAAATCAATAGCTAACAATGTTTGGATATATCTTTGAAAAAATTCAACTATGTTGGACAATGAAAAGGACCTCAAAACTCAAAATCCTCTCGCCGAAAAATTAATGCTCATTGACAAAAATGGCATATTCGGCCATTCTTAAAATAATCTGATCCATACAACTCAAGTTCCACCCTCTAATAACCCATCCCACAAAAGCTTTGTGCACTTTGTCCTTGAAACCCTTTTGACTCTGAAATTCCTTTTACCTGCGATCTTTCGCCATTACTGTCATGCTAAGTAAAAAAACCTAGTATTTCATCTTATTTCTTATCCTCTCAAACAACGCCATTTTAATCATCCAGTTGAGAAAAATATATTGGAAACCTATCTACGATTAACTGGCAACCCGAAAATGGAGATTCCGGCGACTTCTGGGCAACAAGGCTACCGTTAATGTCTTCCCCATACTCATCGAGCCTCACTCATACAGTAAATTATGGCTGAACTTTGGAGAAGAAGATGACAGAAAATCGTTAGTGGACGAAGAACACCAATTAATGAGTTAAATCCGGTTCACTATTAACGGATGGCCTTGTTTGGATTGAAAATTTTGAAGCAAAGATGAAGAACGTATGAAAGAATAAGAAGAAGTAGGGAGTCCGGAGAGGGTGGGGGAATATGTTTTTTTTTTAAAATTAAGTAAATAAGTGACTTGGCAGCTGACATGGAAATAATGGAGTGGGTCAGCTGCCACATTGATCATCCGTTAAGGTTAGGGGCAATTCCATCAAGTTTGTGAACAGTAGGGTGAGTTTTGGACGTAAAGTGAAACGGAGGACAAACATGTACTATTTAAAATAGTACAGGGGTAATAATAGCCTTTTCCCTTTATTTTAGTTTCACATCTTATGTTATTTGACTGAGCTTATTTATCATTCAGTTAAGTCAAGTGTGTGGAGTTGCTCTGATGGTAAGCAACCTCCACTTCCAATCAAGAGGGTGTGAGTTCGAGTCTCCCGAGAGCAAGATGGGAAGTTCTTGGAGGGAAGGATGGCGGGGGTCTTTTTGAAACAGCCTCTCTACCCCAGCATAGTGGTAAGATCTGGTTACACACTACCCTTCCCAGACCACATTAAGTGGAATTATACTGGGTTGTTGTTGTTGTTAAGTCAAGTGTGTGGATTTGATCCAATCGCTATCTGAACTAACGAAAGATAATATTTTAAAATAAACAAAAAATAAGAGAAAAAAATGAAAGAGAATCTAAACGGGGTAGGGCGGGGTAGGTCTTAATAGGGCGGGACGGGGAGGGGAAAGGTAAGGGAAAAATTTAGAAAAAGGCTAAACTGGGCAGGGCAGGCGGGTCAAATTTTTGTGGGTCAAGGATTGCACTGCCTTGCCCCTCCCCGCCCTGCCCCGCCCCAATAGCTATCTCTATTTCTACATATGATTCAGTTGTAGGTGGAGTTGTCCAACTGGGTAACAATGTTACTTGTAATGTTATTGGCAAATGTAAAATTCATATTAGAATGCATGATGGTGTGGAGAGAACTCTCACCGATGTTAAATATGTTCCTGAGTTGAAGAAAAATCTCATATCTTTGGGAAGTTTAGAATCCCTTGGGTGCAAATTCACTGGTGAAGGTGGAGTTCTGAAAATTTTTCAAGGTGCTCTTGTGATCATGAAAGCACACAGATTCGGTTTGTTATATATTTTATTGGGATCCATGTTATAGGCCCTACTACAGTTTCGGTACCAGACAACTTGTCTGATTTTGATGGCATTAAATTTGGACATATGCCCATTGGGACTTTTGCGAAGAGGAGTGAATCTACTATATTAGCCAAAATTAGGCCAATGTGAAGATTTGTAATATGGCCAATATTTTGGCTAGTGGAGTCTGTTTGCAAAATAGACCTTATTGACAATATTTTTTGGGACCCAAAAATATTGCATTGTGTGATGGATATCATTTGCACAAGTTGTGTCTTTTTTTTAGGGAAAAAGGTCAAAATTATCCTTCTACTATTGTTTATTGGTTGCTTGTGCCACCTGTTATACTTTCCGGCCATTCTTGTCCCTACCGTTAATGAACTTTGAATAAATACCCCTAACCCTAATGTCTATACACCATGGCAGTTGACCACATAAATTTTATCCAAGTCAGCTGCCTTGTCAGCTTCCACATCAGCAGTCCCACCAATTTAAAATCCCACAACACCCATTTACTATTCGTCTCTTACCAACAATTAGGGCTCAGACGACCATTATCCTTTTCCTTCATCTTCAATGTCTCAGTGAAGTTGTTCTTCCCAAATTAGATGTCATTGTGGCATCTTTGCAAATCACTTCACTTCAACAACTCCATTAAACCCTGGAAGGCAATTTTTTAATTGTCTGAAGCCTAAGATTAGTGATTGTGCAACAAAAGATCTAAATTAGTAACTGTTTGCTCTAAATTATACTCTAATAATAACGATCTTAGTTTCTTCTCTAATTTTTTTTTTTGACAGAATCGTTCTTGTGGTTATTTTGAATGGGAAGATGAAATCTCGTTCTCCAATGATTTGGTTACAACTAAAGATGTAACATCATCTTGGGAGCTATTAAAAATGATAGGGATAAATTGGAATAGAAGGTTTTGAAGACGAAGATGATGTTTATGATCTCATGGGCACTTTTTGTTGGATTTGTTGCGGCGTCGATGATGAAGTGAAAGTTATGAATCTTGTTGATGATGCTAATGAATGTATTTTGTTGTCAATTTTATTGTCATTTGGAATTGGATGAGAAGGTGTTATGTATGTTGTTTTGAACCTTTTATATTAGACCTTGTAATCTTGGTTAATGTAATTCGAATATATTAGTTGTAAAGAATTAGTTAATTTAATTCCAAGTTATGAGCTTGTAACTATTTACATTAGAGCTTATATTAATTAATGTAATCTTAGAAGTTGTCAGTTCTTTTGTGATGAATTTTTCTGTATTATTAGTTGATGTTATGGGTTGATGAACATAGCATTTATGTCAAAAAGTATGGATAATTTCACAACTCCATTCCCAACCTAAAATCTGGACAGTTTCACAACATTTTGGTCCAAAATATGCATATTTTCACTACACCAGTTATGTCAAAATCTGGACACTTTCACAAAGGCCTTTTTTGTGCCAAAATCTGGACAATTTGACAACATTTTAGTCTAAAATCTGGACATTTTACTACACCAGTTATGTCAAAATCTGGACACTTTTACAATACCATTTTGGTCTAAATTCTGGACAGTTTCACAAAATAACTTGTTAACAAAATCTGGACAGCATCTATAACTCATAAATGAACACTTAAACAATTCATAAACACTAATTTCATTCATCACAAGGGGATGTCACATTATCACCCCAAAAACCTACATAAACAAGTGACAATATGAAATCAAGTTTCCCAACCTAAGTATTCAAACTACATTAAACCACAAACAAAGGGATGTCATATTATCACCCAAAAAACTTTCACAATTAGGTGATAACATGACATCCGAGTGAACATGTCACTAACTAAGCAGCCACACAAGTTTAACAAGTTTACTTGGATAACAGTAATTACATCACAACCAAAAATATACAACCATAATAGAGTTTAGTTGATCTACATTCCAAAATACAGAACACTTGGTCTTTAAGTCTGCTTCTTACCATTACCCTTCGTTGCTTTCAACTTGGCCAATCTTTGCTTGTTAAGCTGGTTACCAGTAATAGCATTTTTTCCCTTACATTGCAACTTCTTTGGTGAGAATGGTAGGTTTGATGGCTCACTCTCACCACTTGCATCACCAACAAATCTGATTTCCCTTATTCCAATTGCTGTACTTTGTAGTTGCCTCAATTGTAGCCTAGTCTTTGCCTCAGAGATACTTCTTTGGCCTTATAGCTATTTCAAGTTCAGGCTCAGGGTCAAAGTATGGGTAGTAAAAGTCTGGAAAAGCACTGCAGCTTGGTTCTTTCCTTTGCACTGAAGAGGTTGGCATGAACACCATGTTGCTAGATTGACTTGTTTGAGTAGGCTGACTTGGTTGAGGGGCTGACAAAGGAATTTCCTCAACATTAGCTTATTGTGGCACTGGTGCGGCAGAGGGAGATCTGGGTTGTTCATCATCAGCTTCATCAAGTAAAGTTCTCTTTCTCTTTGTCTGCTTTCCCTTCTTCTTTCCTCCAGTGGGCTGCTTTCCTTTAGAATTCTGTTAGTAAGATAGAAAGTTTTGGTTAGCTGTTGAAATAGAAAGAAGGATAGAAAAGTTATGGTTTTGATTACCTTTGCACACCCTCTAGCATTGTGTCCAGGTTCACCACAGTTGTTACATGTCATTACTCTCCCTTTCCTTGACTTAGACCATTGTCCTTGCCTATTAAGTTCCTCATTTTTTCTCTTTTTCTCTTAACCTTTGGTCTCCTAGTCATCTTTACCAAAGGTGGTGGAGCCATGTACTATGAAGGTTCAATTTTCCAGAACTTTTCTCCTCTTACTAGTTGTAACTTATGTGAGTAAATTTGGAGATAAGTCACTTTAGTAAGGTACCAATGAATCTGACTTAGAGGGTCCACTTTCTTGTGTAATAATGCACATATTGCATGAGGACATGGAATGACACAAAGATCCCATGCCCTGCAGATACATTTCTTTTATCTCAAATTCACAATATGCCTTTCACTATTTTCAGTCACCTCATATCCATGTCTGCACTGCCATTAACATGACACTTCAATGCAATCCTCATGAATTGGTTGGACAACTCCATAGTTTTAGGATTGTATTTATTTTCCCATGACATCACCTCAACTTCATGTTTAGTAATCATATTCATCACCTTGATTCTAATATCCTCAAGCATCTTAATGATTGGATTGTGCCTTGCTTACAAGATCCAAGCATTGAATGACTCAGTCAAGTTGTTGTCTACAACTTGGTTCTTGCAAACAGTATCAAAGAATGCTCTACTCAAACATTTTGGTGGATACTTCAACAAATCCTCCACAGCTTCCTTTCCATCATCATCTACTTCACCCATATTCTTTATCTGATCTTTGAAGTCCTCTTCATAAGTACTCTATGCAGCCCACCAAAGTAATTTTTTGAATTCACCAAAACCTCATCTCTTGCAACAATTTGCTTCTATATGCCTTCCAAAAAATCTAAAGTGTGATTCTGGAAGAACAGTTTGGATTGAGTCAATCAACCCGTACAAAAAATAGTAGATAACATCAGATAACAGTACAAAAAAATCAACAAAATAACTGAAAATAATAGTACAAATAAACAGTACATACCTTCTGCATATCTGATATAAATGTGATCCCTTCACCCATTTTCAGGTCTAGTGAAGTCTGTAGGTGACTAAGAACCACTTTCAAGTAAGTTTTGTTTCTTTGTCAATAATAGCCTAAGCCAATGGATAGAAATGATTGGCAGAATCTTGACCAAAGCTGACCTTTAGCCTTCCCTTTCAAAAATGTTCCATCCAATCCAATAAAAGGCCTCAAACCACTCTTAAACCCAGACTTCATTGCTTGAAAACAAATATACATCCTTAAAACCTCTTTTTCCCTTCTTCAAGATTATCTTTTGATAAATTAATTATGACATGACTCCCAGGATTGCTAAGTTTCAGTTCATTGGCATAGGTAACAAGCTTATTATATTCATCTGTAAAACTAACTTCAAGTTTCTCCAAAATCATTCTCTTTGCCCTTTTGCACTTAGATTCACTAACATTTACATTAAATGCAGCTTTCAAGATTGTCCTCATCTCTTTAACCTTTATTTTGGGGTTATCTTGCAAGCCTTTTTTAAAGTAATCAGCTATTGTATTTGCATCAACTCTTTGATTTTTAAATGCAGGTTCACATGTGTGCTCAGGCTCTAAAGTCTTGAATTTAACCCCACCCCCCGAAGAATCCTTAGATATATGGCAAACAAAGGGGCAGTCACCAACACAGATGTACTTAAGCCTAGTAGGGTCACTTTTAACTTGCTGCAAGTCATACTCATTTGCAAGAGAATATATGTTGATAATTTTCCTAGCTTCAGGTATATCTTTAAATGTCATTGACCTGTCTAACTCTTTATAGTCAGTTAACTTATCATTTATGACCCTTTTCTTTTGTAAAAAAAAAGTCGCTCCAAACCATCAGAACTTAATTCAAGAGAATCAGAATCAGTAGCAGAATCATTTTCCTCACTTCCATTATCACTACAATCAGTAGCAGCTTCAACTTCTACTGTGAATGACTATATTAGGTACATCAAGTGCAGGTTCACAGTCTTCTACAACAAACAAATTAATAACATTACATTGTTCATTAACAAGGTCCAATAAAGTCCTAATCCCAACATCCCCATCTATTTCATAATATCCACCACCAGTACCCTTTACTATTAATTGCTGCACCCCTATATACCCAAACTTTGTATCAAATTCATCAACTAAATCAGCATAAGAGAGCAAGTCAGAGTCAAAACCGTTATTGATGTGCACGTACTTCTCTTTATACAACGGGTGTGGCTTACTACTCCATTTCCCACCATGATAAAAAACTAACTCAACTAGCACCATCTATAAAAGGTTGCATGGTAACCATGAATAAAGTTATTACATCCTACCATAGTAAATGCATAAAGAAGTAAAAAAGACAAGATGTACAGAAATAATAAATAAACGTGTAAGGGAAAGCTTGAATAAAAAAAATAATTTGATAAATAAAGGGAATAAGAAAAAGGTACACGGGTAGATGAATAAAGAAACAAAATTGAATGAGGTACTACAATGAAGAAAGGGACACAAGCATGCATATGGGAGACCACATAATAAACTATCAAACTTAGAGTCCCACCACAATAAAATAAGGACAAAACATATATGTAAGAGACCCACATGAGCATCATCTTCAAAGTAAATGCAGGTGAAACAGGGGACCAAATAACAACAAGTCAGCTATTAACAAATAGCTCAAATCCTTTTTCAGTTAAAAAACCCTAACCGACCCTTCTTTAAAAAACAAAAGGGACCACACATACTTCAAATCCTAAACAAGAGAAATGTCTTCTAAAGTACCAAATATCATCAATTCCACCAACATACTCTAACCGACCAGTAGAATCAGACAAATAATTAAGGTATAAAGGTGAAAGTCACATGCAAACACAAACAACGACAAAAATTCAGTCAATATCTTAGACAAGAAACACCCTAAACGACAAATCACATATCTGAGACAAGAAAATCCTAAACCACGAAGCATAGTCTAAAAACCCTAACTTTAACATAAAAGAAATACGAACCCTAAGACAAAAATACTTCATTTATAAACAACAACCTTATGAAACTAGTAGAAAAGTTCAGCTTTTGGGGGAAAATCGTACATTGGACAGTATTCAACACTGAAAAAATCGGATTTTCTTTTGAACCTTCCACACTCCTCTCTCGTTTCTATCAAAGTGATGCAGACCAAATGACACTCTTTGCTAATTTGGACGGGTCTATCTTATTTATTTAGTGAGCAAACGGGTCAATGGTCACGGGTAAGAGACGGATAGTAAATGGGTGTTGTGGGGTTTTAAATTGGTGGGCCCGCTGATGTGGAAGCTGACATGGCAGCTGACTTGGATAAAATTCATGTGGTCAGCTGCCACGATGTATAGACATTAGGGTTAGGGGTATTTATTTAAAGTTCGACAAGAATGACCGAAAAGTATAACGAGTGGCACAAACAACTAATAAACAATAGTAGAGGGGTAATTTTGACCTTTTTACGCCTTGTAGGCCAAAGCTTTTTTGCCTATAAAAAGGAAAGGTCATTTGTTCATTTTAGACACACCAACAAGACTTGAGCCTTAATTTCTTGTTTCTTCTCCTCCTTTCTCCTTTAGTAATTGAGAGTATTTTGTAAGAGAGTTGGGTGTTGGGAAATACATGCGTGATCCTCTTTCTTTAAAGTGATCTTGTGAGGTTATTCTCTCGGAGTTATTTGTGATTAATTAGAGTATTTACTCTAATTATGTCTTCTAGGCGAACCATACAGTAGAAAAAAGTAATAACGCAACAGTTTCAATTACTTAAAGCGGAACCTATAGCCTTGCTATCTATGTGGAAGCAAAAATAAGCTAAGCAAGTACGCTCTTTTGTACTCTTATTGCTATAGTAAATTTGCTCCTCTCCGCTTGTGGACGCAGATCACACTGACCGAACCACGTTAAATTGGTGTCTTCTTTATATGTTTTAATTGTCGTTGTTATCAACTTGCATTGTCTTTGTTATTGTCATTATAACATTGTTTGGCTAAAGTACGCACTACCCGGGTTCCCGGTCCTAACAACAAACATAATAAGTAACTTGAAAAATAGAATAATATCCGACTCTAGCCAATTGAAATTGCACTAATCTGTAAAATTTCTTACATTGTTAGTGTATATAATTTAAATCCCAGGGAATTTATACTATTGCTTAACATACAACAGTTTCACATTACATTTCATGAAGAATATGCAAGGCCTCAACAGTCATTACGTTTTCAAGACTTTCTAAATCTTATACTCTCTAAAACTAATCACTCTGAAATACATGTAGACATTTAAGGAAAAAATTGATGTACATGTAAAATTAACTTGTCAACTTATAATTTTTCGACAGGTAAACCTGCAACAGGTTTCAAATCTACTGCCAAAGATCGAAGTTCGTCAACTTCATCTTGAGTGAGTCTCCAACCCAATGCACCAGCAAATTCTTTAGCTTGATCTGCATTTTTGGCTCCTGGAATGGGAACAACATTCTCCTGAGCAATCAACCAATTCAGGACCACCTGTGGAAGGTAACAAGACAAGAGCAAATGAGTGCAAAAGCATTTTCCATTTTCTCTGTATTTTACATGGTAACAGAGACAGGTCCGTTCCCGTTTGGGCCCCTATGATATATTGTCCACGCTCCAGTTGATGGTATGGGCATGCGAGGGGGTGTTAAAGAGGGTTAGACTCCCACATTTGTTAGGGAATGAGCTGGTGGCCTCCTTATATGGACTTGACAGTCCTTCCCCACGAGCTAACTTTTGGGGTTGAGTCTATGCACTGATGACATATAAAATATTTACACGATGAGGTTACTTATTAAGCAGTTTTAGGTAAAGTTCTTGATAAGCATTAATTTGTAATCTAGTAAATATAATAACTAACGTGATATCACAAGTTAAAATTCGCTGAAGAGTAAAAACATTTGTACACCATCAGCGTATTTAACTTAAATCCCTAAAATATATTGAATGTTGACTCAAAGGTGAACTTGGAATTTCCTTATGGTTTTATAAATCTTGACTCAATGGATTGTCGAAAAAGAAAAAAAGATCTCGTTTTGATTATATGATCATACACTAAGCTAGTAGGCTTCCTTTTTGGATAACTGAGAAATTCTTGAGGACTAAATAGCGGACGGTTTGAACTCAATGGATAGTGAAACAGTTTCTATCCTTCTCCACTTAAATACCGCTCTTTTGTCCATAGTAAGGTTCGAACTCATGACATACACCTCGTTAGTAGGGTTCATATGACGGTCCATTGTCACTTTTACTTTTTCTACTACGACTTGCGATAACAGCATCCCAAACAAAGCTACACATGAAGAAATTAAGTAAGCTAAACCATGAAATTTCTAGAAACAGGGAAGACATACCTGTGTTGGATTCTTACTGTAGCTTTCTCCTATCTTCTTTATTCTATTTATGAGTGGCTGCAACTGTAGTGCACAAAAATTATTGAAACGTAAGAAGTGAAGTTCTTAATAATGTGTAGTCATATACTATAAAGCCCTTACTTTGGTTAGAAATTCAGGAGTATAAATCTGTCCTCGAGGGCCGGTGGGTGGATTTTCTGGAGTATATTTCCCAGTCAAAGTCCCTGCATGAGTTTACAAATGTAAATCTGAGCCAAATAATTCCATGCAGAGTGACGAAGATTTTCTTACTTCTAGCTTGAAACAGAGGATAAATCTCATAAGTGGTCATATAACTATAACTTTTTCCATCAAAGTTATATAACTATGTTTTCTAACACAAAAATCATTACGCTTTCGCCTACTCACACAAAAGTCACAATTGCCGGAAAACCTAACTTTCCGATGCAATTTTTTTACTCCACATTTTCCATTTTTTATGTTCAATCTAATAAATATTGACGTACTTAAGAGAGGACCAACTCGATGCCACCTAAATATCAGGGTGCAATAGTAAGTTCTTTTAAGCAAACAGCATAATGTAAAGATGGCAAAAGAGAGCAAATAAGGGATAAACTATTGCTTTTATCAGTGCTTCAGCAAAGACACAATCTAGTGCTCCAGTTAGCCTTAGTGAAACATGGTATGTAGATTCGACGGCAGTAGTGTAACCACAGCTTAGTGTTACTTCATAGTAAGTAAAGCAAGAACCCATTTTACACAAATAGTATGCTTCAGCAGGTATTCTACGACTATGAATTATGATACATGATCGTTTGGAAAGAACTATTAACTATGTCCGTTAAACTTTGCTGCAACAGCAATGATTAGCACAGAAGACGGTTGTTATAGAGAGGAATTTTCAGTAAGTTATACTAGTATGGAATTAGTAAACACTATATACATGTACAATGACATAAATAATTTCTATACTGGTGTGATAAAGGTACAGGAAACCAGCTTACAAATTTATGTACATAAACAGCTTAAAGCCTCTCCCACTACTATATTTCTTTTTAAAACTGCTATTACTGTGTTTTGCTTGAGCTGAGAGTTTATCGGAAACAATCTCTCTACCTTTGCAAGGTAGAGATAAGGCTGCGTATACACTAACCTCCCCAGACCCCACTTATGGGATTACACTGAGTCTATTGTTTTTGTGGTAAACAGCTTAAAGCCTCAGTAACTATTTATTTCATGTCTGGTTCAATGAGGCCATTAATCAGGCCATCGTAAATCTTCACAAGAAAACAGTTGCATACCCAGAATTAACAAAAATAGGCAACTTAACTGTATAATCAGGTTTACCTTGAACTTGTAACAAAAGAGAAAATAGATCAGGTTTTACCTTGAGCAATGGGTGAATATGCAATCAACGTGACTCCGAGTTCATCACAGGCAGCCTTTACACCATTTTCCTCTGGAAACCTATATATAAGGCTATAATTGACTTGATTTGAAGCTAGCGGAATACCTTTCCTCTTCAGCTGCTCGTATGCAGCGCGAAGACGCTTTTCTAAAACAATAACTACCTCAATCGGCCAAATAAACAAAATGCTACCGAGTTCAGAGTGAACTAAAAGAAATCATCAATAACTGTCACAATACTTGAGTGACTAGAAATAATATGCTTACCACTATAGTTAGATACTCCCACAGCTTTTACAAGGCCCTGCTCCACTGCATCTCCTAAACCATCAATATAACCTGAAAAGGATTTTCTCATAGACTAAGCTTTTTCTATTTTATATGTTAAAGAAAAGTAGCTGATTTGATGAATGGAACAAGGTAATAATTCAAGACAAACCTTCATTTCCCCATATTCCTGGCCTGAAAACTAGACCAAAAAAAGCTTTTGTCAACCATTGACTGTTTAATAGAATTTAACCAAAAGGAGAGGGCTCAAGAAGCCTACCAGTGAAGTTGATAAAGATCAACTGAAGAAAGTTCGAGACGTGCAAGAGAATCCTTGAGGGCTGCTAGGACACTTTGACGGCCTAGCCTCCACGGCAATGCAGCAAATTTAGTCGCAACAGCAACCTCGACTTTTGGATTACTTTCTTTTCTTTCCTTGATGAATCTAATATAACAGCAAAAACTTTAACTGTTAAAACAACAAACATGAAGAACATGTAACTTGACATTCTTTTGGCCACAAGTGAAAATAATGAACATTTAGGAGAAGTTAGAGCTCACCTTCCTAGCAGTGTTTCAGAATTTATCGCACCGAATGAGAACTGAAAGTAGAGGAAATAGTGATTTTCTCGTGATTGTACAACTTTTCTGTACAATTTAGCAGACTAAGAGAATTGACAAATAAAAACCATTACTCACCCTTGAACCATAGACCTCAGCAGTATCGATAAATGTTATTCCACTATCAACGCTGGCGTCAAAAGCAGTCTTTGCATCTTTCAGCTTCCTATCTGTGATCAGTGCAGTATAAGAAAAGAAACATGTTAGATAAATCTCTTCCAAGCCACTTTGCATCATAAACATGGGATTCTCTTGGTTTCACCAAACAAATGATAGCCTCAGGTTATGTTATTAACAAAATCTCATTCAGCTGAGGGAACCGACGATTCAGGCATAACATTGGCAGGGGTGGAGCTAGTGTTTCGGTAACATGTTTGGCCAAACCTAGTAGTTTCGGTGCAAACCTTGTATCGTCTTAAGAGATCCATTAAATATATACAAATTATTAATTAAAACCCAATGACTTAATAGACCTAGAATCCTGAATCACACTTCCGTTTAAGATTGTCCTTAGTGTATAACAATCATGCGGTGGTGAATGTCACGCAATATGGGATTAAGCCTCAATCCAATTGTAGCACCTCGGAAAAATTTTGAAGTGCCTATGCACTATTAAGAAAGTTGATGTGTGCTAATTATATTATTTTGTGTGCAGACGAGGACTATTAGTATGATGGATATTAATTGGATATAATAACAAGTGTACGAGGTGTATTTGAAGTGATATAGGGCCTAAGGAGAGCCCTTGGGACAAGTCAAGTTGGAAATTTCATGATAGACTAAGTTCCAAATGAGTACGCGCAAGACCTAACTTTGGACAAGCATATCTAGATATATATGAGGAGTTATGTGGTGAAAAACTATCGAATGAAAGATCTTCGGGTCTAGTTTCTAAGAGTTCAAACTGTTCGTCATTTGGACATTCCTACAAGAAGTTATCATCAAATTACCAAAGGCTGGCAGTGGAGTACTGCCACATGGTCGGGGTCCGCATCCGAGCTTGGAGGAGGAGTGAACTGGGGACGCGAAGACTCCGGAACAACGTCCGAAACCCAGAAATTTGGGTTTAACAAAGTCGGGGAGAGGGAGTATTTTGAGCTTTTGGGATTAGGGTTCTTGAGGTCAAGAGGTGATTTTAAGCTCAAATCAAGTCCTACCAACTAAGGTAAATTGTTAATTATATTTTGGGTTGGTTCTTACTCAATATACATGAGTTCTAATATCATTCCTGTATTCAAATACTAGATTTCATCATCAACTCCTCAATTACACAAAAATCACCAAAGTTATGACTTTTCAAGATTGATCTACTAGAGGTAATTCTAATGCTTCAAACTCGTTTATTATG
Organism: Nicotiana glauca; assembly: GCA_026770625.1. NCBI lineage: Eukaryota > Viridiplantae > Streptophyta > Magnoliopsida > Solanales > Solanaceae > Nicotiana > Nicotiana glauca. The sequence goes on from MU778186.1 coordinate 90,584, forward strand.
AGTAGTTAGAAGTATTTGTTACAAGTTTTAATGGTTGAAAGATTGAATTATAAAACTATAGTTCATGGCATGAATAGTACTTTTGAGAAAATGAGAGCAAAGATGAATAGTAATCTTGGAGATGAAATTGATGAATACAATGAACCTTTGGAATTATTTGTTAGCAAAAGTTGGAAGTGAACAACTATGTAATCATCCGAACTGTATATTTTGCAAGTGTTGATTATGGAAGATGATGAATATTAACTTGGTGGCATTGGACAATTGATGTAGTATTTTGCAAGTGTTCATTAATGACTTCGAATGAGTATTAAAATATAAAAATGAAGTTTAATAGGATAGCATGTGAAACTTATTTGGCGATTTGAGACTTTGAGTTGTTTGAGGCTTGTGGTCAACTTATGAGCCATAAACGAATATTGGTCAATATTTTAGGTCATATTTTGATGTAATTAGGATATCTAATTGTAGATATCCACTTGTTGGTGATGTTTTTTGAGCATTTTAATCAACATTGGAAGGATGGAAGATGATTGAAAGCTTGTGAATGTTAATAAAGTGAAAGTGAGGTAAGTTAACTAAAACTTACTCTTCCTAAGGGATCTTCTCTAAAAGCATGTTTCGAGTTAATGCTTAAGTTATTTGCAAATGTGCTTTCGTTGTGGGGACAAACAATGATGGATGTCTCCATGTACTAAAATATTATATTGCATATGTAGTTTCATTTCTTTTTTATAAAATTTTATTTTAAATCTTGTTGGCAAAATGACACTTAAGGTAAATGTTATAAGTTTTTGTCAAAACTTTCATACTAATAAGAGTATACATATTTGAGTGCTAAATATAAGTCTCCATGGAAAGTATTTCTGTTGAAAATTGATAAATAGAATAGCACTTGTGGTATCTTTTAAAGATTGATGTTAAATTGCTAAAGGTTTTAACATGTAAAAAGATAGTTTATTAAAATATTGTTCAAGTGGTTCAAATTTTCTATTAATGGTATGATTTAATAAAAAAAATAGATCTTTTGAGGCTACTATGCTATGAATCTATTTTTGAAATATCAAATGTTTTGGGAGTTACTTGTGTTTACAGAGATTGATTTCGGATGTATTGTGTTCGTCGTCATGAAATTACACGTGCCCGTGTAGGCGTAGATGGCCACTTTGTGGTATAGACTATGTTAGAGTGCTCTCCCTTGAGAGGGTACTATTTTGTGCTATTATTAGCATGGTTGAGTCCATTCTTACGGCGCTGCGATGAGACGACCTGAGCAAGTAGGGTATACGATACTTGCCGCTAGGTACATAACCTAGTTTGACCTTCTTATGTCGGTGATGGTATAGTACTCCAGATGATTTTCCTAAGGAGCCGAAAGTGATTTTAATGACTTCAAGCAAATGGAATAATTTTGTATGATTTTATTCAAATCTTGGATTGACATAAATGTTATAAAAGTTTATATTATGGGTTATGTTTCACATGTCTTTTATTTAAAATGATAAGGATCATGAATTAATAAAATTTCTTATCATTTTACATCAAATATTCGTGCATTATTTTTATAAAGCTTGTCCCAAGAACTTAAGTTAGCTAGAGTCTATGACACGTATTGAGTACCGTTGTGGTGTACTTAGCCCTTAGGGGGACCCCTCCAGGACTCCGCTTACTTTACGTGTTTTAGAATGATGTGTGATATATGGCATGAGGTCAGGGCTAGGATGACTCTCTTTCTGAGGTATATGGTGATGCACCACTCCTACTTCGTGGCAGCTATCATGTTGTTTTCTTAATTTATGCTAGTCGGGTATTAGCCCAATTGTTTGATAATATTCTTTGGTATAGAGGCTCCATAGATAGTTGTGAAAGGTTGTAGTAGCGGGGTTGTACACGACATACATACAAATATATTTATTTTACTTAGTCTCATTGTTATTATCATGAAAGTCGTCATGTGTGATTTCGAATTGGAAAATATTTTATCATTTAATTTGAAAATGTATATGATTTTCAAGGAGCTTCTGCGGTTGAATTGGTTTTCGTGCATTTGATTTGGGTGCATCATATGGCTTGGTTTGTTCGGGTCGGGTAGTGACACCAATTTCCTTCTTTCCTTTGCAACAAAGTAACAAATCACAATCAAATTGGGGGGGGG